>PVHX01011813.1:0-62293 GCA_004024805.1 Geosciurus inauris
TTTTTTTTTTTTTTTTTTTGTACCGGGGATTGAACTCAGGGGCACTCGACCCCTGAGCCACATCCCCAGCCCTATTTTGTGTTTTTTTATGTAGAGACAATGTCTCACTGAGTTGCTTAGTGCCTCACCCTTGCTGAGGCTGGCTTTGAACTCGTGATTCTCCTGTCTCAGCCTCCCTAAGATTACAAGAGTGAGCCACCGCGCCCAGCTACCTTTTTTTATTCATAGGAGAAGCAACATATTTTGCAATATAAATCCAGAAGAAGTCTGGGTTTCCCCAGGGAGGAAGCAGCTACTAGGCATGTGCTACAGAAAATTCTTTGAAATTTAGATGGATTCCTAAGAAAATTTTACACGGAAAGTATGGAAATATTTTATGTAGTATCCTATTTTGAGTTTTGTTTTTCAGTGATGAGATGGAACCCGAGGCTTTAACACACACTAGGCAAGCCCTCTACCACTGAATATACCCCTAGCCCTTATATTGAGAATTTTAACAATTCCAATTGTGAATGAAAGTGCTCTGATTTTGTTCTTGTTCTGCCCAGGTTGTCCTGAACACCAGCAGCTGCCCTGTGAAAACTCTTTGGGGCTGTGTGTGTTCTGAGAGGGCCAGGTTCTCATTGTCTAGTAAGGATTGGGCAGGCTAGGCACTGTAGCCTGACCTATGATCCCGGCAGCTCTGGAGGCTGAGGCAGGAGGATCACAAGTTTGAAACCAGCCTCAGCAACTCAGTGAGATCCTGACTCAAAATTTTAAAAATAAATAAATAAAATAAAGAGCTGGGGATGTAGCCCAGTGGTAATACTGTTTGACTGATCAAAATGGATACCAGACAGAAGAGGCCTGGGTGGTGAAAACCAACAGCCTGCACCCATCAGTAGATCCAGATATTGTCATGTACCCACTTCTGTGTGTGTCTGTGTGTGTGTGTGCACGTGTGCGTATGTGGTGCTGGCAGTTGAACCCAGGGCCTCAGGCAAGTGCTCTACCACTGAGCTACACTCCCAAACCTGCCCCCACAGCTCTCTAGGCCGCACCTTTTCTGCAGCCCAGCACTGGGCTGATGGAAGCTGACGACACAGGACACACGGGCAACCTTGTAGGCCCCTCTTGCAGTGGTAGCCTGTGTAGACAGCTGAAACCTTGACAGTTGACACTGAGTTTCCCCCAGGCAATGTTAAATGGATAAGTGGCCTGGACTGGAAAGAAGAGTAAGCTAGTCTTTATCTAATAATCAGAGAGTCTCTGTGTATCAAAGGAAGACAGATAATGTCCTGGAACATTGAACGTATTTATTAATGTGTCCAAGCCGGGCGCAGTGGCGCAAGCCTGTAATCCCAGCACTTTGGGAGGCTGAGACAGGAGAATTGTGAGTTCAAAGCCAGCCTCAGCAATGGCGAGGTGCTAAGCAACTCAGTGAGACCCTGTCTCTAAGTAAAACACAAAATAGGGCTGGGGATGTGGCTCAGTGGTTGAGTGCCCCTGAGTTCAATCTCTGGTACCCAAAAAATAAATAAATAAATAAAGTGTCCAAAGAGCAGAGAACACAAGTGGTTTTTTGGGGGGGGGTAGAAAGGGGGTTTGTTTTTGGTTTTGTTTTTGTTTTTTGGTACTGGGGGTTGAATGCAGGGGTACTTTACCACTGAGCTATATCCCCAACCCTTTTTATTTTCTTTAATATTTATTTACTTAGGGCTGGGATTGTAGCTCAGTGGTAGAGCGCTTGCCTCACATGCGTGAGGCACTGGGTTCGATCCTCAGCACCACATAAAAATAAATAAAGATATTGTGTTTAAAAAAAAAAAAAAAGCTTTAAAAAAAAAATATTTATTTACTTATTTGTTTGTTTGTTACCAGGGATTGAACTCAGGTATATTCACCACTAAGCCACATCCCCAGCCCTATTTTGTGTTTTATGTAGAGACAGGGTCTCACTGAGTTGCTTAGTTGCCTCACCGTTGCTGAGGCTGGCTTTGAACTCACAGTTCTCTGTCTCAGCCTCCCCAAGTGCTGGGATTACAGTTGTATGCCACTGCACCCAGCTCCTTTTTATTTATTTTTTATTTTTATTTTTTGGTACTGGGGATTGAACTCAGGGACACTCGTCCACTGAGCCACATCCCCAGCCCTATTTTGTTTTATGTAGAGACAGGGTCTCACTGAGTTGCTTAGCACCTCACCATTGGTGAGGCTGGTTTTGAACTTGTGATTCTCCTGTCTCAGCCTCCCTAAGTGCTGGGATTACAGGCTTGAGCCACCGCGCCCGGCTTCCTTTTTATTTTTTATTTTGAGATGATCTCACTAAAATGCAGAGGGCCTTGCTAAATTGCTGAGGCTGGCCTTGAAATTGTGATCCTGCTGTTTTATCCTCCCAAGTCTCTGGGAGTACAGGTGTGAGCTACTAGGCCCACCCTAAAATAGATGGGCATCTATTAGCGTAAACCCAAATGTCCTTCCTGTTTAATGTCACCTGAAAATTGAATTAGGTGTCAGGTCACCACTGCATCTGTTAGGAGCCCCCTCCTAACAGAGTCCCTTGTTCAGAGTGAGGTGACTTGTCCCTCTAAGGGCAAACTCGCCTGGAACTCAGTCCCTTGTATTTACTAAACCTGAGTTTTCTCTCTGCCCAGTTTCCAATTGCCAGCTGCCAAGGAGGGCCTTCTCTTGGGATACATGGAGAGCTGGGGTGGTAATGGGACCCCTCCTTGACCCTGGGCACTTAGGAACAAAGGAGCCAAAGAGTTCTGTAGGAAGTCGAGGTTCATCTTCCTGAACCCACCTCCCCCAAAGCAGAATGTTCAGGATGCTGGCTAAGTTCCAGGCATGTGCTGCATGCAGTGGGCCCCCAGTTCTGAGGCCCAAGAGGACAAACTGCCGGCATTTCATGCGCCATCTGTCTCACCTCCACCTCTGGCTGTCAAAACCCAGGACCCAGCAAGTGGAAATACCCAGAAGTGTGGGTAGGGTATGTCCTCGTCACTGCCGGTGCCTTGGTGTTTGTGTCTTTCAGATGGCGGTTCCGTGGTGAAGGCCCGGGTGCTGACCTGTGTGGAAGGGATAAACCTGCCTTTGTTAGAGCAAGCTATCCGGGAGCAGCGGCTGTACCAGCAAGAGAGAGGCAGCAGCCAATAGGAAGCGGGGACCCCCAGCAGCCCCCCACCTACTCTTAAGGCCAAACCCTTGAGCTGCCGGAGCCACTGCAGAGGCTGCCCTGAATGACAGTCTCTGACTTGAGCCAGAGAGGAGAGAGGCAGGGTGGTTAATCCAGCCTCTTCCTCTACTTTGGGATTGTCCTAGAAATGAGAGCCTAAGAGCAAGTGTCGAGGTCTGACACCCCCACTCTCCAGGAGGCTACAGGCATTGGAGCTCCAAGGCCCTAGGGCTGTGCTTCGTGTGGGGTCATGGAGGGTTCCAGAAGATCCTCCTGAATAAAGGCCCAGCGGGCGTGCCCTCGCAGTGTGTGCATGTGGTGTGGCGCCGGAAGGGACCAGGAGGGGGAGTTGCGGAGCAGGCAACCCGCTTGGTAGTGAGCTGCAGCCACCCAGGGCTTCTGGTGAATTCCGGGCTGGGAGTCTGAGGGGAGGGTGCTGGGGCCCCAGGGGCCAGGTGGGGGGCCCAGGACGCACAGGGGCTGCCCTTGTCAAGGTTCTGCTCTTAGAGGAGGCTAAACATTGCCAAATAGGCCCAGCCTAGGCCCTGGCCCCTGACCGTGTGGCCTAGAGCAGGACTATGGCTTCAGAAGCCCTTCCTAACCTGAGACCTCTGCCTGCTACTGTCCCCCACCCCTGCTAGCCCTTCTGGGCAGTCTTGTGCCCTCAGAACCTGGGCTTGGCTGGGCTGACGCAGGGGCTTAGGCAGAAGAAGTTTGGGCCCTCCTGCATTCCGTAGCCGGGCACTGGGCAAGGGGTCTGGGGCTGTGCTGCACTGGGCGAGAGGCAGCCCGTCCCTCAGCCAGGTTCCCAAGCAGGATGGGCAGTATGCAGGAGGGACAGGGCCCCGGGCGGGGGCTGGGCAGAGTGTTACGGAGGCTGGCTTTGGGCAGCGGGGGTGCTACGCGGGAGGTGAATACTGGGGTGTCATCTGTTTCCTGGGCAGCTTTGCAGACATGGATGTGTTCCAGAAGGTAGAGAAGATCGGAGAGGGCACCTATGGGGTGGTTTATAAGGCCAAGAACAAGGAGACTGGGCAGCTTGTGGCACTCAAGAAGATCAGGCTGGATTTGTGAGTGCTGGGATAATGGGGGACCCTGCCCCACGCCCCAGCAACCCACCACCTGGGAGCTCTCCGGCCATCCCTCATTTCAGGGGTTCCCCCTGAACCTCCTTTCCGGGTGTTGCCCAGTCATATTGGCACCACGGTGCAGCCCTTGTCCTAACTCCCTATCCTCGGGTCAGTCTGCCCTGGCCCTGCTCTGTGAAGCATGAGGCCCTCAGGTGCCCATCTCAGGGGACAGGTCATCTTTACGGGAGTGAGGACCACAGGAATGGACCCCTCTGGCTACAGGTGACTCCTGCTCATACCCATTGGCTGTGCCCTCCTTTCCCGCAGGGAAACTGAGGGGGTCCCAAGCACTGCCATCAGGGAGATCTCCCTGCTCAAAGAACTAAAGCACCCCAACATCGTCAGGTGAGCCCGGAAAGGAGCTGGGAAAGGCAGGACCCAGAGGATGGCGTCCTGACCTCCGTCTCCCTGCCAGGCTGCTGGATGTGGTGCACAATGAGAAGAAGCTATACCTGGTGTTTGAGTTCCTCAGCCAGGACCTGAAGAAGTACATGGATTCCACGCCAGCCTCAGAGCTCCCCCTGCATTTAGTTAAGGTACCAAGGAAGAGACAGAAGGGCAAGGCGGCCACCCCTCCCTCTCCCCCTGGCCCTCCAGCAGCCACCTAGGCTCAGCTGGTTCCCCCCACTCTTTTCTGCAGAGCTACCTCTTCCAGCTACTGCAGGGAGTGAATTTCTGCCACTCTCACCGGGTCATCCACCGAGACCTGAAGCCCCAGAATCTGCTCATCAATGAGTTTGGAGCCATCAAGCTGGCCGACTTTGGGTTGGCTCGAGCCTTCGGGGTGCCCCTGCGCACTTACACCCACGAGGTAGTCAGGGACAAGAGGGAGAGGACAGCCGAAGGATGGCACCCATGCACACAGCCATCCTGAATGATGCTATTCCTTTCTTGACCCCACAGGTGGTGACACTGTGGTATCGGGCCCCCGAGATCCTCTTGGGCAGCAAGTTTTATTCCACAGCTGTGGATGTCTGGAGCATTGGTTGCATCTTTGCAGAGATGGTAGAGAGACGAGCCTGGTCCCAGGGAGGCCTAGGCGGTGTCCTATGGGGTGGTGGTAGGGCTCGCTGATACTTCTGTTAGCAGTGGATTGAGGGGTGGCTGGGACTGGCTACAGGACCTGGAACCCAGCTTCACTCCACAAAAGCCTGGAATTCGTAGCACAGCTCTGGGAATGATAGCCTGAAGGTTCCTTCCTGGTTCTGGCCACTTCGGTTCTGGTGTTGGATTCTGTATGACACTTTGTCAAACGCACGCCTTCTCTTCTTCCCTTTCCCAGGTGACTCGTAAAGCACTGTTTCCTGGTGACTCTGAAATTGACCAACTATTTCGAATCTTTCGCACCCTGGGAACACCTAGTGAAGCCACATGGCCAGGAGTCACCCAGCTGCCTGACTATAAGGGCAGCTTCCCCAAGTGGACCAGGAAGGGGCTGGAGGAGGTTGTACCCAATCTGGAGCCCGAGGGCAAGGATCTGCTCACGGTAGGTACTGCTGGTGAGAAAAGCCTCCTAGCTCCAGCGTCTGCTCCAACCAGGCTGTCCCTTTTGTTAAGCAGCTTCTTATATAACTCTCTCCTTTTGTGTGTGTGTGTTATTGGGAATTGAACCTAGGGCCTTGCATACATGCTAGGCGAGCATTCTGCCACTAAAATGCATCCCCATCCCTTTTTTTGAGACAGGGCCTCACTAAGAGGCTGGTCTCAAACTTGTGATCCTCCTTCCTCAGCCTCCCGAGTAGCTGGGATAACCCTCATTCTGTCTTTTTTTGGGGGGACGGGGAGAGATCCTAAGGACTGAACCCAGGGGCACTTTACCACTGAGCTACATTCCCAGTCCTTTCTATTTTTTGAGAGAGTCTCACTAAGTTCCCAAGGCTTGCCTCAAATTTCGGGTCCTCCTGCCTCAGCCTCCTGAGGAGCTGGGATTACAAGTGTGTGCTACTGTGTCCAGCAACCCTCACTCTTTTCTTTCTTTTTTTTGGCACCAGGGATTGAACTCAGGGGCACTCGACCACTGAGCCACATACCCAGCCCTATTTTGTGTTTTATTTAGAGACAGGGTTTTGCTGAGTTGCTTAGCACCTCGGCATTGCTGAGGCTGGCTTTGAACTCTCTATCCTCCTGTCTCAGCCTCCCTAAGTGCTGGGATTACAGGCTTGCGCCACCACACCCAGCTGCAACCCTCGCTCTTTCTGAGTCCAAGCTGGTCTCCTTCCTGGCCTTTGTACACACTTGGCTTTTCCCAGGCCGCATTGATTATTCAGTCTGGAAGCCTCTTATGTGATAAGTCCAAAGTTCACCTTCTCTTTTAAAACTTCTCTTCTCTAGTTGAGCTTTGTTCTTAGGCTAAGGTACTTGCTTACTTTCCCTAGTTGGCATGTGTGTTTTGTTTCTGTTTTGGGGTCTTGGGGATGGAACCCAGGGCTCGCTCAGACTAGGCGAGCACTCTACACTGAGCCACACTCCAGCCCCGCCTTGCGTTTTGGATCACTCGTCCTGTGGACTTCATTGCTAATATCAGTTGCCTGCTACCCGAAGCAGGCAACCTCTCCTCCTGACCTGCTATTCCCCATGGCGCCTTCACACATGGCTGTTCAGAACAGACTATTCCCTGCCACCTGGGACCCTGCCACTATCCTCATTTCTTCTTGTGGCACCACCTTGATCTTTGGGCTGGCCAGAGTGCCAGAGGCCTCAGCCAGAGCCGTCCCGGCTTGACCACAAAGCCTCTGAGCCACTTTTTTGTTGCTGTTTTTCAGTGCTGGGGATCAAACCAGGGCCTCATGCATGCTAGGCCAACATTCAACCACCGAGTTACATCCCCAGCCCTTTTATTTGCTTTGAGACAGTCTTGCTAAGTTGCCCAGAATGGCCTTGGACTTGCAATCCTCCTGCCTCAGCCCCTAAATCTGTGATAGGCATGCACTGCTGGTCCCAGCCTGGGAGCTACTTTTCTGTTTTCACTCTGGTGGAGTCAGAGGAAGGCAGGTCAGGATGTCCATCTGAAGATCGCATGCCCAGCTCTCCAGAAGGCTGTGAGTGTCATCTACCAACCCAGTGGCAGCAGGATAAGCGCTGCCTTCCTGGCCAGGCCCTAGCCCTCCATCCTGGCGTCCCCGTGACAGTGGGTTTAGAGACTCTAGGGGTCCGTTGTCTTGTTGCCTGCTCCTCCTCAAACATGCCCAAACCTCAGGCTTGGGGCCTGCTTACCCACACGAGACACACCTGTGTTCTTCTCAACCAGAAGCAGGCTGAGACCTGAAACCCTGCACAGGGAAGGGGAATGACTGGGCTTCAGTTGCCTGAAGGAGACTGAGTGACTCATGGGGCTGGAGTAGAACTAAGCCTTTGTCCCCAGATTCTGGGAGTGTCCAGAACTGGCTCCAGGGCGGAGAGGCAAGTGGCTTCCTGCGGTTCTGGGCTTGGGCCCTCTCTAGCTAGGGCCTGGGCAGGGAATTTCTCTCCCCATTCTGGCTATACCCAGGCCCCTCCTCCTCACCCCTCCTGCCTCTCCCCAGCAACTCCTGCAGTATGACCCCAGCCGGAGGATCTCAGCCAAGGCTGCGCTTGCCCATCGGTACTTCTCATCCCCTGAGCCCTCACCAGCCCGCCAGTGTGTGCTGGAGCATTTCTGCCGCTGAGAACATGCGAGGCCCGTAGCCTCGATCTGTCTGCCTCCCACCCACTTCCCAAGAGAACACACCTGGGGAGAGAGTGAAGCTCTGAGGAATTTTGCATCAGCCATCAGAGGGCTGAGTTTGGGTTAGTCCTGCCAACAGGTTAGCAGGTCCCTGTGTTTGTTGGGTTCAATGGTCCTTTCCAGAATAGGGGAGCAGATGCTCCATGCACGATGGGGTACGTTTGACCCCCCGGCCCCCCAGCACTGGAACAACAGGTGCCAAGTTGAGAGCAGGAAGCCTACCCAGGGCTGCGGGCAGTGTGCTCCAGCAGTCCTTCAGGCCCTTCACCTGACCTGGTTGCAGCTGCAGAACCAGCAACCACCCCTGCAACTGGCGGAAGAGCCCTGGTGCCCCCTGCTGGTGTTCTTGGATTTAGTGTTTGCAGGAAGAGTTGAGTTCCATTTTGGAATCCCAAGTTAAACAGGAACGGGCAAGGGAGGAAGAGGGGGTTTCCTGACCCCCAAAGAAATCGGGTCACTTCACTGAAGATAGTGAAGTTGGTTTTCTTCTACTTGACAAATGTGAAATAAATGCGACACTTTCCTAAATTTTCTGGCATTGTTCTGCTCGTGGGAACACCTGGGCTGGCCAGCAGGGGAGACAGGCAGGACCGGAGACACTCTCTGCCCGGGAAAGTGGGGAAACTGGGAAGGGGGCAGTGGGGAGACCAGGGCTCTTCCGCAATCTCTTTCCATGACCTCCCACTGCACCCTGTCCAGAAGGAGCCACCCCGCTCCTGTTGAGCAGGCAGGCAAGCAGGGCACGTCCATGCCCTGCCCCAGGGAAGGACCTGAGCAAACCTGCCCCGCGCACAAACCCACACATCGACTTACATCCCCAAATGTGAGTGCGACAGGGCCCTGGGAGAATTCATTTATTGGAAGCACGGGGCAGGGGAGGAGGAAGGAAAAGCTGAGGTGCTAATCTAGTCTGGGTGAGGATGGACCGGGCACCAAGGTCGAGGTCCAGGGTCAGGACAGGGGGGATTGAATACCACAGACATCTGTGTAACAAGGAGTAATAAGCCATCTCGGGCAGGGAAGAGCCCAGCCTGGGATTAGGCTGCTGGGGGGAGGGGGCAGGCACCCGCCCCTCGCTGCTCAGCCTCATCAGCGCAGGCAGGAGGGTGGCAGGCTGGGGGAGGGCGCGCGGTAGCAGCGGTACCCCTCCAGCGCAGCTGGGAGCAGCAGCAGGCCGCTCAGTGGGTCTTTGCGGCAGCGCCCCATGGCCTCCTTGTAGCTCAGCCGTTCCTTGGAGATGGGGTCTGTCAAATCCTTCTCATAGTTGGACTCGTCCTGCAGGAGCTGGGCCAAGTCTTCACTGATCATCCCACAAACCACAGCCTGGGGGACGGGGATGCGGCCCGTCCTCTTGGGGTCGATGAGTCCCCCGGTCAGGTGCTGTGCCTGCAGGTGCGGAAGCACACTCTCCTGGGGCATCCAGCCCTTCTGGATGGCCTCGCCCACCGACAGCCTCTTCTTGGTGACAGGGTCCTCAATGCCAGTGAAGGCCTTCTGGGCATTGAGCAGCCGTTGCGTGGAGGTGTTCTCGATCAGCCCCCTCTCCATGGCCTTGTGCACAGAGTAGCGCTCGCGGCTAAGAAGATCCACGATGCCTCCTGTGGCCGCCTGGGCCTCCAGCAGCTTCTGCCCAGTGATGGGGTCCAGCATGTTCTTGGCCACAGCCGTCTTGATGCTGCATTTGTTTTTTGTGGTTGTGTCATAGACCCCAGCGATGGGAAAGCTGTCATCTGTGAGCCCAAGAGAGAAACTGGGGGAGAAGAAACCAGCACTTTGAGGAGTTGGGGAGCCGAGTGGGGACTTGGAGATGATGGAGCCAATGGAGAGCGAGGAGCAGGGCTTGGTCTCCCCTGCCACGAGCAGGGCGAACTCGGAAATGGGGAGGCGGCCGTCCTTGTACAGGTGGTACTCCTCCTTGGAGATGCGGCGACAGCGCAGGGCAGCCTCGATGGAGTACTGCTTCCCACTCTTGCGGTCCAGGAGCACAGACTCCTCCCCACAAGGGCCCGAGGTGGTGACCTCCTCCCAGTCACACTCCAGCTCTTGCAGCTGGAGGTACTGGCCCCGGTCAATGATGCCCCTTTTATAGGCCTCGTATGGGGACATATCATTCCCTGTCTCAGGTTCCAAGATGCAGATCTTGGTGGAAAGGTTGGTCTCTCGCATCTGGGTCTCCTGGCTGAGCTCCTCCCGGGTGACCTTGGTGTGCAGGTCCCGGAGGGTCCTCTCCTTCTCATAGATCTGGTCCTTCTCTTGGAGGATGGCTGCCT
The DNA here is from genome assembly GCA_004024805.1 of Geosciurus inauris. NCBI lineage: Eukaryota > Metazoa > Chordata > Mammalia > Rodentia > Sciuridae > Geosciurus > Geosciurus inauris. The sequence continues at coordinate 10,258 of PVHX01011813.1, forward strand.
CCAGCTGCGCCAGCGCCTGGCCCCTCTGGGCTGCCTTCTGCCGCTCATCCTCTGTCTTCTGGCTGAGCAGCTTGGCCTCCTCCTGCAGCTGCAGCACCTTCTGTTGCTTCTGTCGCTCCAGCTCCCGCAGCTGCTGCTGCAGCCGCCCACATTCCTGGCCAGCCTGGTCCCGGGCCTTCTGCAGCTGGACCTCCTCCTGGGACCAGGTCCTCCTCAGTGCCTCAGCCCTGTCCAGCCGCTCCTGCAAGCGCCGCACCTCCTCCTCCCGGCCCTGGCAGGCTGCGCGCTCTCTGTTGAGTGTCTCCCATACCCGGGCCCGCTCACCCTCCAGCACCCGGTCCTTCTCCACCCTGATCACTTCCTTATAAATGGTCTTCTCCTGTGATTTGGTTTTCTGGAGGACATCGATCTGGACCTGCAGGCTCTTGCACTCCCGATTCAGCTCTGTCACCTGCGTCTTCTCCAGCTCCAGGTCCCGCCGCAGGGCTTCTGTGGACCTCTCCAGATCTGGGTCCTTCTCCAGCTTGACCACTTCCTCCATGATGATCTTCTCCTGGATGGTGGGAGGCCGCTTCTCCAGCTCCTGGATCCTCAGGCTCAGCTGCCGCAGCTCCCTCTCAGCAGCCAGCTTCTTGCTGCGGTCCTCCTGGAAGCTAAGCAGACCCTCCTTCTCCTCCACGCTGGTGCGCAGCTGCTGCACCTCACGCTCCAGCTGCCGCCGCCGGCCCACTTCCTCATCCAGGCTGCGGCTCAGCCGGCTGTGGTCCTCGCGCAGCTTCGGGTCCTTCTGGGTGACCACCACCTCCTGCACCACTACCTTTTCCTCGGGCCGCCTCCTCTCCAGCAGCAGGTACTTGTTCTGCAGCTCGTAGACCACGGTCTCAGCTGCCCGTCTCTTCTGGGCTGCTTCCCGCACCTCCTGGCGCAGGCGCTGGGCCTCCTTCTCCAGCACCGGGTCCTTCTCGTGGCGCACCACCTCCTTGTTCACCATCTTGGTCTCCACCTTGGACCGCTCCCGCTTCCACTCATCCCGCTCCCCCCGCAGTCGGATGAGCTGCTCCTGGCAGCGTCCGCTGGCATTGACCAGCTCGTTGAGCTGAGCCTTGAGGCGGTCGATCTCACGCAGCACTTCCGGGCTCTTCTCGTGCCTCACCACCTCCTGGGTCACCTCCTTGTACTCTACCATGGGTTTCTGGGCCCGCAGCACCTCCAGGTCAGGCAGCAGCCTCTCCACCTCCTTCTCCACGCCGGTCCTCTTGCCAGCCATCTCCTGCAGCTCGGCCCTGAGCCGCGCGATCTGCTGCTCTGTGTCTGGGTCCACCTGGAAGATCTCACTGACTCGCTCCTGGAGCTGTACCTGGGGCTTCTGCTTTTCTACCACACTGTACTTGCCCCGCAAGTCCCTCAGCTCCCTGGCCAACGTCATGTTCTTGTTCCTTTCCTCCTCGAGGAGGCTCCTCAGCCTGGAGCATTCTTTGAGAAGGGCTGGATCCTGCTCCACCTTCTTCACCTCCTTCACAATGACCTTGGGCTCCACTGAGCTGATGGTCTGCTCCAGGTCTTCTATGCGAGCCTGTAGCTTGGCCGTGGCTTCCTGCGCCCGCTTCCTCTGTGCAGCATCCTCCTCAATCTGCAGCCTCAGAGCCTGGGCTGCCTTGACCATTTCCAGATCCTTCTCTACCTTGACCACTTCTTTCACCACGACCTTCTCTTTCACGTTTACCTCCTTCTGCTCAAGGGCCAGCAGCTCCTTCTTCAGCTCCTCCAGCTGGGCTGAGAGGACGGTGTTCTCCCCCCGCAGATGCTGGATCTCGCTGCCCAGTTGAACCGCCTGGCTGTCCAGGCTGGGGTCTCTCTCAATCTGGGTGACCTCCTTGGTCAGCAGGTGAGGCTGCATGTTCCTCTTCTTGCATTCCAGCTGGACCACTTTCTGGGCTACCACCTCCAGGTTTGCCTGAAGCCCAGCCCTCCTCTTCCTTTCCTCCTCCACCTGGGACTTCACCCTGGACAGGTTGCTCTCCATCTGGGGGTCCCGGTAGAACTCTACCACTTCCTTCTCCTCCAGCTTCTCCACGGGCCTCTGGGTCTTCAGCTGCAGCAGCTGCTGCCTCTGCTCCTCCAGTTCATGCTGCACCTGTGCCACCTGCTTCCTCTCCTCCTCCAGCTGGGACTTCAGGGCCTCTGACTCCTTCCCTGCTTGGGCTGGGCACTCAGACCCCTGCTGCACATCACCTGTAACCTGGATGTCCTCACTGAGCTCCTTCTGCAGAGTGAGAGGAAAAAGGGAGAAAGAGATAGGAGCCCCATTTTTCTACACCCCCAACTTTGAGATCAGAGACACGCCCTCTCCCCCACTTCCAGAGTCTTCCATTAGCTCCCGAGAGGCGGGATGCAGGATTTTGAGACCCAGTCAATGGCATGATGCTAAGAAGCAAGCAGAGTCAGGCCAAGTGTGCACTGGTCAGTGCAAACAGGACTGTACTCCCTCTGAACCTTTTCCCTGCCTCTTTATCAGGCTCCCAGAAGTGGGCCCTTCCTCCTCTAGCTCCTTAGGGGGCAGAAGCCTAGCAAGCCACCAGGAGCCATGGAGAGCTCCTGGCTCCTGCTCTACCAGGCCTGGAGACCCAGGTGGCCTGTTGCCATGGTGTCTAGGTCCAAAGATGAAGAATCTGTGAGAATTTTCTCTGCTCTCTGGGGTTGGAGGTCCTGTCCCTATCAGAAGACTGCCCAGTGGCTAAGCTGTGACTGCATCGAAGGACATCTGCAGGGGCTAACTGGAAAGGATACCAGCCTGTTAGAGCTGTTTGGGGGAAGCTGGCAGCCCAGCCTGCCAGGGGCTGCAGGCTACAAGGGAGGAGGAAGGGAAGACAACCGGGTCACTGTGTCACTCTATTATGAGAAGAGAGTGCGCGCCTTCTCTGTACCTTCTCTAACATCTTTCTGGCAAACTCAAGGTGGTGCAGCTGCTGCTGGTGTGTAGCTGTGACCTCAGTGCAGGCCTTGGCCAGGCTCTTCTCCTGGAGAGAGCAAAAGGAGGAAGAGGGAGGACAGGAGTCAGTTCCTGCCTCAGAGGCTGTGCAGCTGGTGCTAGGGAACCCGCCGAGTCCCATCTCACCTGGGCCTGGATGCTTTCCTGCAGGGGAGTCACTCTGGGTCTCTTGGGGGCAGACGCTGCCAGGGTGGGCTCCAGGGAACAATGGTAGGTGTCGGCCTGCAGCTCATAGTCCTGAGCAGGGAGGAAAATCAATGGGGAGGCTGGGCATGGGGGAACAGGCATGCAAAGAGGGAGGGAGGCAGGTAAGTAATAAGGGATGAGCTGAAGTGCTTACCTGGAGAGCCGCCTGCAAGTCCTGGGAAAGGCGGGCTACTGTGGCCCTATCCTGCTCTCGGCCCTGGATCTCCTGCATCAGCCTCTGCCAGGGAGGAAGTGAGAGTCAGGGAGGCTGGAAAACTCATCTTGCCTCTCCACCAGCCCAGGCCTCCAGGGCCACAGGCCGCCAGTGCAGCCAGGGCAAGAGGACAGGAGGGGCTGCTGGGAGACCTGAGGAGTCACTCCTGCCCTTCACATCATTCTCTCTGATCTTCCTCCTTCCTCTCCTGGGCAGAATCTCTCTCTCCTGCCTGGCGCCCCTCAGAATTCTGTCGTCCTCAGTGGCTCCAGCAGCGTGGCCATCGTGTGCAGCAGTGCTAAGCCACACATCCGCTGGCCTGCGTGCCCAGTTACGCGGCAGCTCTGGGTGCACCTGAGAAGGTGCGTTTCAGCCAAGCTTCTGGGTGACACTGCTGCTGCAGGCCTGGGGACCTCCCTTTGAGAGCCCTGCTCTGCCACAATCACTCTGAACCCTAGCTGCCGCTTTTTATTCACCTGGGAACTTAAAACCAAAGGTACTGATGCTCTGACCCCAACAATTCTACTAAATTGTCCTGGTCCCGCTCTCACCTGGACTTCTGCTCTGGCCCCTCAGGGACCTCTCTGTCATCATTCCCATCCCCTCTTAGCCATTCTTCACTTGGAGCCACAGCCAACTCACAAATGCCATTGTGAGGGTGCCCCTCTCAGGGCCTCCCGATGCTGCAGAGTAGAATCCAGCCTCCTTCCATGCCTGGAAAGGCCTGGATGGTCTGTTCTTCCTCTGCCCATGAACCCCATCCTTTCCCCTGCATGCCGTGACCTCTGTGAGGGACGGATCTCCCGTGCCCCCTGGCTCCCCTACTTATTCCTCAGGTCTCAGCTTAGGAACTGGTTCCTTCTGCACTGCTTGTCTAGACCCCCCATGAATGTCCACCAGGGGGCTCCCACAGCACACTAACCTGGTGTGCACCAGCTTTCCCCAAGAGACTGTGAGCTGCCTCCTCCACTCCTGGTTCATTGCTCACTGACCCCTTGGTCAGAGATGGGCTAAGTGGGTGGGGTACTGCAGGTGGGGGTGGGGGAGGACCAAGGCCTGTCTCAGGTTTGAGGCCTTGGTGTACTTTTGACCCGTGGCCACTAGAGGGCAATATGTGCACAGGCAGCTGTCCCTGTGGCCAGGGAGGTGGAGGTGGCTTGAGACGCAAGCTCTAGGCAGGCCACCCGCAGCCCCAGTCCCACCTTCTGTGCTTGCAGCTTGTAGGTGATCTGGCTGGGCCCGTCACTGGGCCACACCTGATTGTGGGGCAGGTGCTCCAGCCAGGAGTTCAGGTTGTCCCTGCAGTTCTTGAACTGCTGGTAGGTGAGGCTGGCATCCTGCAATGTCTTCTCCCTGCAGGCCAAGGCCCGGGGCAGAGGTGAGAGTTGTCCTCTGGGGAGGCTGTTGGGTGCTCCTCCCTGGGACAGGTCAGCCGTGAATGGCTGCCAGGCAGATCCCCTACTTTCTGCCCCTGTGCTGGGGCTGGGAATTGAGATGGAATGGACGATCTCTGCTGGCACCATTCAGGGAGTTAAGTACTGCTATTATCCCATTTTAAAGGTGAGGAAACAGCTTCAGAGAGGTGAAGTCACCAACCCAAGGTCACACAGCTTGTGCCTGGGTTCTGCCCCAGCATGTGTATCATGGAGATGTGTCATGCAGGTGCCCTGAGGACCTAGTCACTTACCGCAGGTCCACCTGGTCCTCCACGGCATAGTAGCGGTCAGTGAGGGCCCGCACCTGGCGCTGCTGGCGGGGCAGGTCTTGGCAGAACTCCTGGAAGTGGTTCTGCAGTGCGCTGCACGCATGCTCGGTGGCCTTCAGCTGGCGGTGCAGCCCCAGCACACAGGCCTGCTGCTCCAGCAGCTCCCTCCTCTGGCGCTGCAGGAGGGGACACAGCACCACACACCCTCAAAGATCAGCAAGACACCACATCCACCTTCGCTGACCTCCAAATGCTTGGTCAGCTGTGCCCTCTCTCCTGCCAGGAAGCTGCCCGTCAGCCCCTACCTTCAGCTCATTGACCCTCTCCTGCAGAGCCCCAGGTGCATCCGGGATGGGGCCCTCCTGCACCAGGGTGGACTCGAAGCCTCGGATGATCCTGTCTGCCTCCTGGATCTGCTGTTCCAGACCCCGGGCGGCCTCGGCTCTGCCACAGGAGAGGAGAGGGTCAGATGCCTTCATGGCCACACCTTGCTGCCCACTGAGCAACCTGTTCCCTGAGCACTCACTTCTCCCCGTAGAGGGTGCACAGAGCCTGCACATCACTGTACTTGTTCTTGATGTTGTTGAGGACCACAGGCAGCTGCAGGGCAGCTGGGCCCACAGGCTGTGCAGACAGAAGCACCTCACACTCCTGCTGGGCAGTCTCCTTCTCAGCTCCCAGGCCCTGCAGCCGCTGCGCAGTGTCCTGGAGGGGAGGGTGAGCTCAGTGATCTCTGTGCCCATCGGGGCAGGAGAATGTGGTGGGTGCAAGCCTGGGCTCATGCGCCAGTGCCCGTGGGGATGGCTGATCGCAGGCTGACCTCTCTGACACTCGGTTTCTTTATCTATGGATACCGACAGGAGGGTGAAAGGAGATCTTGGGTGTCGGGCACTCCACGGCAAGAGCAAGGACACAGTTGCCTCTTGCTGTCTTTATGTCTCTGAACTGTTCACAGAACATTCAGGTCCTCACCCTGTCGCTCCAAGATCAGGACACCCAAGCCCTGGCTCTGTAACCAGTCAGTCACTCAATCGCTCCATAAATCGTGGCTTGGCACTGATTCTGAGCCAGGCACGCAGACTGTCCAGTCCTACCGAGCTGCTTACGGCCCACGACAGTTGAAGTGGCAGGTGCTGTGATTTCAAAACCCAAGGACCTATTTTGGTGGCAGCTAAAGCTGTCAGAAACGTTGAGGACAGCCATGCCCAGGGGGCAGCCAGTGAGCCCCCTGGCATCCTGTGTCCTTTCCCCCCTTCACAGATGCCCTACCCATGAGACACCCCAGTGGACACCCAGCCCGCATTTCTCCATCCAGAGTGGCCTCCGCAGCCCAACCTGCAGCACTGAGCCCCTTGCCTTCTGCCTCGGGAGGCCCCTCCTGCCCCCTCCCCGCCTGGCTGAACTGCAGCCTCCAAACACCCGCACTAGGTGACCAAAGGGAAACAACAGGTTGCACAACAACGTGAACAGCATGGTTCACATTTTTTAAAACCAAACACAAATGCTACAATATATTTGAACAGAAACCGGTTTGGAAGGATAACCAAACCACGGCCCTTGGGTGTGGGGAGAGGCAGCTTCCGCTGGAGGCACTTTCGGGGTGTTGGGTTCACCCGTGGAGAACACAGTCTTCTCTGGTAATGACGTTTACCCAGTGCTGCTGCCTCTCCAGGGGAAACCACCTCCTAAGATGCCCGGGCTTCCCTGCTGCTCTGAGGACCTTCACTAGAGGACCTCCTGGGGGAAGGGCCTCTGCTCTGGCCCCTGGGCATTACCACCCTTCATCCTCAGGACAACCAGAGGAACTGGGCAGTACAGTGCTTGTTCCAGGGATGAGGAAATGAAGGCCCAGAGAGGTTAAGTGACTTGTTCAAGGTGGCAGAGTGCATTGGTGGAGGAGTCAGGATGAGAACTCTTTTCTGAGCCCTGGACTTTTCACTTTCCTCTCCCACCGTGGGCTGCACTTGCCTTTTATCCCCCTAAACTGTGTGCACCCCAGGGCAGGGCTACTTCTGTTCCCAGTGGCCCTGCTGGCTGCTCACCAACCTTGTGGCTGTGGATGCGGCCCTCCAGGTCCTCCAGCGGAGCAGTACGGTTCAGCGGGGTTCGGGCCCAGGCCAGCACCTGCTTCTCTATCTGCCCTAGGTTCCTATCCAGCTGGGTCATCTGGGTCAGGAGCTTCTGGGCCTGTGGAGCTGTGGACAGAGGTGCTAGTGAGAGTCTGGGGCCTACCTCATGTCTGCCTGTGAGAGGCCCTCCCTGGGTGTCCACAGAGTATCTGAGCTGGGCCTAACTAAGGGAGGGACAGCCCCAAAGATGTGACAGACAGGAGATGCAGTCTCTAGAGCAGATGTTCTGAACCCAGGGTCACCCCCTACGCATCACAGTCCCTGCTTCCAGAAGTGACCCAAGTAGAAATTTACATTCTCTTTCCCAACAACCCCACTCCCTGGCCAGCCCCCAGTACCCTGCTGGCCAGGCCCTAATGGCTCCTCAGCAGTGGCCTTCAGGCTGCTCTGGACTGTAGCCAGCTTCTGCTTCAGGGCCTGCAGCTCCAAAGCCAGACTGGAAGAAAGAGGAGATCAGAAAATGACAACCTTCATCTCTCTCTCTTTCCCCACCCCAGCATTCACAGTTCCAGGAGAAGGCACACTTGGGCCGGGGTCTGCAGGCCATGACCTTGGAAACCACAGGCCTGATCTGGGCCTCCTGCTCCCAGGTATCCCTAGGCAGACCCACCTGGAGGCCCTGGCCACAGCTTCAGGGTCTGGTGCTGGAATGCAGAAGCAGGTGGCTGGGGCACTTTTGGTTTCCCCACCAGGGCCCTGCACGACCCAGGTGTGTGGGTCAGTGTTGTCCATCAGCATGTACCTCTCTCCCCGCAGCAGCTGCACCTGGGGGGACAGGTTGGGAGGGGCTCATGCAAGCTCAGAGGCTGTAGAGTGACCAAAGTCAAAATAGGTAGGGGCAAAGGACAGGGAGAGCAGCTAGACCAGGAGTAGGAGATGCTGGGGGCGGGGGCAGGGACAGATCAGAGGTGGGACAAGGCTTGAGCAGTCATGAGGCTGGGTTAGGGCAAAGAGTGAGGCCGAGGGAGGGGCAGGGTGGGGTGGGTTGGGGCAGAGGCAAAAGTCAGCTGGGGCGGGAACAGGGGTAGGGGCGAGATGGAGCTGGGCGGAGCAGGGCAGGCAGTTTGTACTTCTCCTGAGTCCCAGTCACAGATGCTGTCCACGTGCAGGGGCTGCTGGAGTGGGGTCCTACGCTTCGGCAGAGGGGCTACCTCCTGGCTCTGCTGCTGCAGGTCCCCAATGGCCCTCTCAGCCATGGCCAGCTGCTTCTCTTCTGCCTGCCAGGGGCCCAGGCAGTGGGGGCTTCAGCCAGATTGCATTAAAGGCCACCTACCCCATACCTGCCCCTCAAGAGGACCAGGGCCTGGCCTTCATTATGGCAAGGTTCTAAGACAGTGGAGTAAAAGGAGCCCCTTCCAGGGGCTCAGGTTCAGGATCTGCTGGTTAGGGGTGGAGGAAGAGCTAGGCTACCCAGGCCTCCTGAGGGAAGCTGGAGAGGCCTCCGAGCTTTCCCAGGGTTTGGGGCACGACCATGAACCTGGGTGGAGAGAAGTGGGGCCCAGAAAGATAAGCAAGACAATTCGCAGAGGAGGGTGCTATGGCCTGGTGGGGCTGTCTCACCTCCAGCTGTCGCAGCAGCTCTATGGGAGAATCAGAGGCGCCCGAGGCAGGGCTGTACTTGGTGTCCAAGTTGGAGCTGAGCTTCACCAGGGTCTGACTGACTGAGTTGGCCTCTTCCTGGAACTGAGGTCACTGAATTGTCAAGGGCAGAGCCAGGGGCAACTGGCTGCCCACTGACCCTGCAAACCATCTCAGTGTAACAAGGCTAGAAACCAGCTAAACAAGCCAGACTAAACCCCAACTGACCCCGCTAAAAAGCAGCTCCATCTACCCAGGCAATAGAACATTTTTATTTATTTTTATATTATTATTATTATTACTAGTAGTAGTAGTACTGATGATTGAACCCAGGGGCACTCTACCACTGAGCTATATCCCCAGTCCTTTTTATTTTGAGACAGGTCCTTACTAAGTGGTCCAGGCTGGCCTTGAACTTTCTGTCGTCCTGCCTCAGCCTCCCAAATTGTTGGGATTATAGGTGTATATACCACCACACCCAACAGTGAGACCTTTGTAAATTGGAGAGTGTGCAAATGTGCATTTTTTGTTCATTGAATTTAATTTTTTAAGCATGTCATAAAACACTTGGTTTTTGTGTTTCCTGCGCAGATAAAAGCCCCTCACCTGCCACCCTCTGGTACCTGTGGTCCTTTTGGCTGGAATGGGATGTTTGGACTGGGCTTGAACCAGCCTCAGAGAAGAAGGTGGAGTGTGTTTAAAGAAACATCCATGGTCAGGTGACACCATGGAATTACTGTCAATGGGTATTGTCATATTGGTATTGTAGTTATATAGGAAAATGCCTTTCAACACAAAGGAAACTCCTTGGGTTTGTCTGTCAAAAGTACATGAAAGGGGGCAAGCCATATTGGGTCCCTTCTCACGCTGTAGGAGCTCTGTCTTTTTTCTTCTCACTTGAATAAATCCTATTCTTTTATGCTTAAAAAAAAAAAGTATATGGAAAGGGTTGGGGTTGTAGCGCAGAGGTAGAGTGCTCAGCGTGCCTGAGGCCCCGGGTTCCACCCCCAGCACCGCCTCTCAAAACTGTATGAAATATTTTGGGTGGAAATTATAATAACAAAGAAAATCTCATATTCTATTATCAGTGTCTCAGCCCTTTTGCATTATTATCCCTGTAAAGGGCTTTTTTAGACCTTTTTTTTTAATCCCCCCACCACTCCTGAACTTTTAAGACCTCAGATATGCTGCGTGTCTGGGTATGTGCTGTATGTAGATCCCTGCTTTTTGCACTGGCATTGAAGAGTTCAAATATTTTTTACCTTTAAGAACCAGTTTTGACACCCCCCCACCCCCACCCCCACACCAAGGCAATATTACCCAGTCAGGAATGACACTGCCCCCTCTGGGGCCTCGGCACAAGGACACAGTTCTTTTTAGAGGTGCCTGGCCTCTCAGGACGGCAGATGTCCTTGGAGCGCTCCAGGCACCCGTGGAGCTCCCGCAGCGGCAGGCAGTCCCCGGAGCGCTGGCTCACCTGGCGGTATTCTTCCACGTGCTGCAGCTGGCTCTCCTGGCAGATGCACAGGTTCAAGAAGTTCTGCCACTCCATCTTCAGGGCCTCCTGGTGGACCTGCAGACCGACCGCAGCCCCAAGGTTCGGACCCTGCCCCACCCCAGCCCTCCTCCCTGCTGACTGGGGGAGCACCGGTTGCGGGCGGCGCCTCCTCACCTGGATGGGCCCCACGGCCGGGTGCCCGAGCTCCACCATGCGCTCGCCGTCGTCCTGCAGCTGGTTCACGCTCCGCTCCTGGTCCAGCAGCTTGTGTTGCTTGAAGTGCTGCGGGCAGGCGGGGTCGCAGTGGCGGTGAGCACCAGGTCAGTCCTGGCCACCCCCACCACCCTGGCCTCTCCCTGCCGACCTCGTACTCCCGTCGCACGCCCGCCGGGTCCTCCATGAGGTCGCTCCAGTCCTGCTGCAGGATGCAGCGCTGCTGCTCCGCCAGGGCGCTCAGCTGCCTCGTGCAGCCCTGCAGGTGTGTATACAGACTGCCCAGGCTCTGCCCACGCCAGGAGGCCGCCTTCTGGCTCAGGACCAGCAGTCGCAAGAGGGGAGAGAAAAGGGGGTGGCAACAGAAGCCATCAGGCCCCAGAAACATTGGCCCTATCAAGGGCTCAGGAGGCCAGCCCCTGCTCACCCCTGCACCCAGCCCCTGGCCCTTCCTTGGGCTCACCAGAAGGTCTCGGTATTGGTTCCGGATGTTGGTTGTGTCCTACCTCAACAAGGAAGAGAAACACAGGGCCAATAAGAGGCGGTGCAGGAGGTGATACCCTACATCTGAGCCAGCCGTTCCCCCACCCCCAGCTCCCCAGAAGGCCAGCAGATCTAGCCCTGCTCTGATGGGAGAAAGTGGGGCTGGGGTTGGACTGGGATTCCCACCTGGCGCAGCTCACTCACCGGCCCCACTAGGGTCCGTAGCTGCTGCCCATAGGCCTCGATCTCCCTCTGCAGAATGTTGTGCTCTGCAACCTGCTGCTCCAGCTCCACCATGCCCGGCCCGTACTGGCCCTCGCAGACCTGCTTCTGCAGAGGAGACAGCCACTCAGTGCTGGTGGCTTAGTCCCACTGGCAGGGCCCTGTTAGAGGGGAGTCCAGAGAACTCTCACGCATAGCACCTCATGCCCTCCTTGCATCCTTATTGGGAAATATGGAGTAGGTCATTTGGGTAGAGGGTGAACAGCCAGCTGAGCAGCCTGGATAAATGGCCAAGGGGACAAGCCATTCTCTAGTGCCACCATGACCACAGTCCCTGAATCCCCTGGTTCCTCAGCCTCTGAAGTCTCGCCCCCTGCCTTGCCTCTTCTGTGGTCTCAGTCTCAATGTCTACTGCTTGGACACCCCCACCCAAACTCTGGGACCCTCAGTGCACCCTGATCCACCCAGGTGCTCTCCTAGTGCCCCTTCTTTGTCATCGTGACACCGCTGCTGCAGCCACAAAGCACAACTCCTCACAAGGAGATTGGAGATCGGAGTGTCCTATGACCTGGGCGCCCACCTGCCCAGAAAAACCCATTTCCCATCACATCCCAGGCCTCCGCCTAGCAGGCGCCTTTCTTCCTTCTTTCTGGAATGTTCTCACCACTTCACCCTGACCCAGCGAGCCCTCCCACCTCTTGCACGCTCTTGTGCAGGAAGACAGCCCTGACGGCACCGTCCGCCCTGCGGGCTCCTCCTAGACCCCGAGCCATCTCCAGGTCCGAAGTCAGGCCCAGGATAAATGCCATTCTGCCTTGCTCTCTGATTGAGCCAAGGTGTGACTGTGAGCTCTTCAAGGACATCTCAAACATTGGGGGTGCCCCTGACCTGTTTCTGTTCCAGCACACGTGCCCAGTCGACCCTGGGCCCCACATCGGTGGGCAGCACGATGTTCTCATACAGGGCGCGGTACTCAGCACACTCCTGGGTCACACGCTCGTGCAGTTGCTTGATGCTGCCAAGGATCAGCCGGCAGGTCAGGCTGGGCTGGCCCTTCCCTGGGACCCCTTACCTCCATGCATGAGCCCCACTCACTCCTTCTCCATCTCCTCGGCCTGAGGGTGCTTGAGCCGCCAGGCCTTATCCACGTCCAGAAAGAGGTCTTTGAGCAGCACCTCTGCCTCCTTGAGGTTGCGGCCGGTCTCCTGCTGGTGCTGCAGGGCCTGGTGCTGCTCGCTCCTCAGCCTGTCCTGGGGCAGGAAACACAGGCTGACCAGGACCCAGAGCCCCACATCCTCCCACTTGTCCTTGCTAACCTGTGGTTGCCAGCTTGAGCCGCAGCTCTGGGACCCCAGCTACACTGGCCCAGCAGGCCAGGGCATCTGTGGGGTAGGTGGCAAAAACATGAGGGGAGCCTTGGCTCCTCCCCTCCATCCCCAGAAGAGAAGGTTGGGTCCTGTCTCCCGCAGTGTTTGGGGAACAGGCAGTGAAGGACTAGGAGTCTGTCCCATCTTCACCATCACAGTGGTCACTCCAGGAACTGCCAGGCAGGATGCTGGGCCTCCCATGCCACCCATCTGCTGGCTGCCGCATGGGCCTTACCTGTTGCAGCCTCTTCTGGGTCTCCAGGATGTCCCTCTCTACCTGGTCAGCATTGGCTTGCATGCGACAGATGAGCAGGGCCAGTTCCTGGGTGGCAGCCCTGGTGGATGGTGGGGGACAGAGGGCAGCATGGGGGAAAGGTTCCTCTGTGCCCTGCCAGGAAGTGTCCCCTACCCTTCCACAACCAGGCTGTCTGCCCTAAAGGGAGGAGTCCATGCCTGGGGGACTCTGAGATAGCCCTCAGGGCACTGTTCCCCATGTGAGGTTCAGCAAGTGAGAATCCTAGGGGCGTGTGGTGCTGTGGAGTGGGTGGGCCAGCTTCTTCCAGCTGGCCTGAAAGTGAGGTCTTAATCATACCCAGCTGCCTGCCAGGTCCAGGGAGCAAGTAACTCACCAGCTCAGCTGCTAATAACTGAGACAGCTTGGCTGAGCCCATGGAGGATCAGTGGGCTGACAGGTAAGGGAGCAGTGGCACATCCTTCACCCCAACCCCTCTCACTCCATCCGTCTCCTCCACTGCTCTCCAGGGTCAAGGTGTTAGCAACCACCTGGAGGAGCCACACAGTGCTGGGGCAGGAGACCAAGACATGCCTAGGGCATCCCAATATTCTCCGGACTCAGGAGTTCAAAGCCAAAATTGGGACCTGCCTTGCTGGTCAGAGTCAGAAACAGGGTAACCCTATTGTTTATGTCCCAGGGTTCTTTTCCATGCTTTAATCAGCAGTCTCTAAAGAGCTTCTGCTGTATACATTTATTCAGCAGCCTCTATAGAGCTCTTAGTGTATGCCCTATGAATGGAGCCGCCCAGGGCAGCAACACACCGCCCAGGAGAGTCTTGTCCTCAGGACTGGTCTCATGGGAGGGCTGTTCCCACAAGGAGCTTTACACTCCACCTGGGCTGGACTCAGGTGCCCCAGGGAGGACAGGTCACTCCAGTAAGAGCCTTAACCACTGTCTTTCCTGGTCCACCTAGACGCCCAGCCTCCATGTCAGCACCCTGATCCCAATCAGGGTAATGGGCTCCCTCACCCCAGCCTTTCATCTCTGCTCTTATCTTGATCCCATGGCACCCTGACACCTGGAATGTGTGGGAGGGTGCCACCTCCACCCGCAGAGGGGCTGAGGCCAGTGAGCAGGACAAACAGCCATGCCTGTCTGCAGAGCTGGGTGACCTGAGGGAGGCACAGCACCCCCTCCCACATCCACATGGAAAGGAACCCCCAACTCTGTAGCTACTCTCAAGGCCTCAGGTTAAAACCCTGGGGAGAGCTGCAGCTTAGGTGCAGATACTCTGCCCTCTCACCTCTGTCCTCTGCCCACCTGCACCCAGGCCCCAAGGGTCATCCCAGCCAAGTGGAACCTGGTGGGCAGAGCCCTGGGCTGAAGCCTAGCGCTCGTGCCTCCCAGCAGGAGAAAGCGGCTTCTCAGGCCCCTGTCCAGCACTCTGCCTCACGCCTCCCTGGAGAATGTGGGCAGCCCCAGGCCACCTGCTGCCTCCTGCGAGGGCTGGAGTTGGGCTTGGGCCAGAAGCTCCCCCAGGCCTCTGGACACCAAATGCCAGCACTGGGCTTCTGGACTCCAAGCTGCTCTGCTCCCCAGGTAGTCTGGAACACCTGGGGCCCACGCCGCCCAACCCCGCATTTCCAGCCCGCGCCCGCTCACCGGCTGTGCTTGCTGGGCGATCCCTTGGGGGACTCCTTGGCTGGCGATCCCTTGGGGGACCCCTTGGCTGGGGATCCCTTGGGGGACCACTTCCCGTGGACGCCTTTGCTCAGTCCCTTGAACATGGTCGTAAAGGCAGGTGCCTGCTCTGGCTGGGCTCGCCGACGCGGGAGGAGAGCGGGCGGGCGGCGCGCGGCGCGGCTGGCTTCGGGCGGGCTGTGGCGGGCGGGCGGGCCGGGCAGGCAGTTTCTGGGAGGCCCCGCCCTGCAGGTGAGCAGCAGCGCCCGGCCCTGCCGCGCATGCCCCGCCGCCGGCTCCCGCGCAACCAGTCGGGGAGGAAAGGGCACGGCCCAGCGGCGGGGCGCCCAGCGGCCCACTCCCACGGAGGCCCGGCCCGGAGACCCAGGCTCGCCCGAGGGAGTGCGCGGCGGCCACACCCAGATGGGGAAATCGCCGGGCGGAGGCGCAGGAGACAGGCGCTGGCCCAGAGGCCCGGCCCCGTGCTCGTGAACCACCTCCAGCTCCGCCAGCCCAGGGCTTGGCGCCATGTCCCCGAATGGGGCAGCTGGGGATCATTAGTCCCACAAAACTGGCACGAGGAACATTTTAAAAGTTCTGTAATCCCAGCACTTTGGGAGGCTAAGACAGGAGGATCGCGAGTTCAAAGCCAGCCTCAGCAACGGCGAGGCACTAAGCAACTCAGTGAGACCCTGTCTCTACATAAAACACAAAACAGGGCTGGGGATGTGGCTCAGTGGTCGAGTGCCCCTGAGTTCAATCTCTAGTACCAAAAATAAAGAAAGAGAGAGAGAGAGAGAGAAAGAGAGAGAGAGAGAGAAACAAAGAAAGGTAGGTTTAGGGTTGGACCCAATACCTGTATAGAAACACTCACCTTAAAAAAAAAAAAAAAAGCTGGGCGCGGTGGCGCAAGCCTGTAATCCCAGCACTTAGGGAGGCTGAGACAGGAGAATCGCGAGTTCAAAGCCAGCCTCAGCAACGGCGAGGCGCTAAGCAACTCAGTGAGACCCTGTCTCTACACAAAACACAAAATAGGGCTGGGGATGTGGCTCAGTGGTCGAGTACCCCTGAGTTCAATTCCTGGTACCAAAAAAAAAGTTCTTAACACCCATCTGGCCCCCCAGGGCATGACCACTGCTGCCTCATTGTTGTGGCTGGGTTAGGCTCCATCTGTCCATCTGTCCGTGGCTCCAGAGTCCTAGGCATTGCTGGACTCCTCATAAGAATCTCAGGTCAGCTCCAGAGAGGCCCTGAGGCCCACTGGACACTCTCCCAAAAGCCACCAGAGTTGGCCAGCTGTTATGTTAGAACTACCCCAAGACGAGCTGCCTGGAAACCCACTGTGCTTGGGCTTCCTCCTGGGCCTCCTTCCCTGTCCCCTCCATGCAAGTGGCCCTGCTGTCTTCCACCAAGTCAGCTGAGTGGTCAACAGTGATGCTGGTTTACTGGCCTTTTGCTCATGTCAGTGTAGTATCCCACCCCCTGCTTCTCCCACTCTTCAGACACTCACCTCCCTGGCCCAGCTGGAAAGCTCCTTCTACAGATGGGGTCATTTTCATTGAGAACCACAGAGTTTGGGTGGAAGGAGGGCTGGAGGAAGAGCAAAGGTAAGGGACACAGTCATGCTGGTTTGGGAGCTGGGACATCCTGGCAGGAGAGGAAGGACTGAGGAGACCAGGGATGAAGGCTGATCCTGATCACATGCCCCAGTGCGACATGAAGAGGCCTGAGTCTCTTTTGATGAAGTCCAACTTATTTATTTTTTGGTACTGGGGATTGAACTCAGGGCCTGGCCCATCCCAGGAAAGTGTTCTACCACTGAGCTACATCCCCAGCCTGAGCCTCACTTAGCTCAGTGTCTCATGGACAAGCCACTGAACTTGGCCCTGGAGAGGGAACCCAGGAGTCCCTCATTTCTGAGGAGAGAGCTGGCGGTGGCAGTGGGGTGGGAGGGCCGTGGGAGGCCTTCCAGAACAAGTAGCAACAGGAACCAAGGTGGTTTGCAATGTCCTCTGCTCCCGGCAAAGTGTGATTAGCCAGATGGCGCCGGAGATGGCAGGTCACTCAGCCTCCACCCCAGCCCCACTCTCTAGTCCTGGAGAACATCTTCCTTCTGACCACTAGTGGCACACCTGCAATCCACTTTCTCAGAAGGGGCCATTCATTTGTTTGAATGACAGCAGGGTGCAGAGGCCAGCGCTCTCCACCACTCTTCTCAAGCCATGCAGCTGCACAGCTGCCTCCACCCTTGACATCAGGGCCTTCCTGGGAGGTGGCGGCTGTAGGGGTGGGGGTGCAGACTTGAGCGGAAGTCAGGACTGTCTGAGCTTCCCCACTACAGGGCCCTCGCACGCCCAGGGATCAAGTGCTAATTAATTCACTGCTGGAAAAACAAGAGCAGACTTCCTGGCATGACTGTCTACTGCCAGATCAAATCAGACTGGCTCCCTAGATGAGGCTGCGGGGCAGGAACACCTGGGCATTGAGGTGACTCATCACTACGGGATGCTCCTGTACAAATGGCACTGACCCTAACCTCAAGAATAAATCACAGGAGAAAGAATATGGATAGAGAGAGAGAGATGGAGGGAGGGAGGCATGGCTGTTTGTGCTTTATCTCTGGCCTAGTGCTCCTTTTTTTTTTTTTTTTTTGGTACTGGAGATTGAACTCGGGGGCACTCGACCACTGAGCCACATCCCCAGCCCTATTTTGTGTTTTATGTAGAGACAGGGTCTCACTGAGTTGCTTAGCGCCTCGCCCTTGCTGAGGCTGGCTTTGAACTCGCGATTCTCCTGTCTCAGCCTCCCAAAGTGCTGGGATTATAGGATTGTGCCACCGCGCCTGGCTTGGCCTAGCACTCTTGTTACATTTAGAAGGCCAGCACAGAACTGCCTTCACTGAGGTCCTTGATGTCCCACAGTCACAAGCCCTGTTGTGTGTGTCTGTGGGCATTTGAAGGTGCCTGGCCCAAACTGAGATGGATACACATGTAAAGTTCACAAAGAATTTCAAACTTACTGTGGGAAAAGAATGTAAATATCTCAGCTGGGCACGGTGGCACATGCCTGTAATCCCAGCACTTTGGGAGGCTGAGACAGGAGGATCGCAAGTTCAAAGCCAGCCTCAGCAACGGCAAGGTCCTAAGCAACTCAGTGAGACCCTGTCTCTACATAAAACACAAAATAGGGCTGGGGATGTGTCTCAGTGGGTCGAGTGCCCCTGAGTTCAATCCCCGGTGCCAAAAAAAAAATAAAAATATGGCTGGGGATGTGGCTTAGTGGTCGAGTGCCCCTGAGTTCAATATCCAGTACCAAAAAAAAAAAAAAAAAAGACTGTACATATCTCATTATTAATTTTTATATGGATTACATGCTGCAATATTTTGGGTATGTTGAGTTAAATGGAAATGCATTCTTTAATTTGACCTGTTGTTTTTACTTTTTTAAAATTATTTTTTATATATATTTTTAGTTGTCAATGGATCTTTATTTTATTCATTTATTTATACATGGTGCTGAAATCAAATGCAGTGCTTATGCATGCTAGACAAGCACTCTATCACTGAGCCACAACTCAAGCCACTGAGCCCTTGCTTTTACTTTTTAAAATGTGTGTTCCTGGGCTGGGGAATGTGGCTCAGTGGTAGACCACCTACCTAGAATGCATGAGGTCCTGGCTTGAATCTCTAGCACCAGGGGGAAGGAGGACGTAGCTACTTGCCAGGCACAGTGGCACACACCTGTAATCCTAGCCACTCCAGAGCCTGAGGCAAGAGGATGGCAAGCTCGAAGTTGGCCTCAGCAACTTAGCAAGATTCTGTCTCAAAATAAAAAATTAAAAGGGCTGGGGCTCAGTGGTAGAATGCCCCTGGATTCAATCCCCAGTACCACAAAAAAGGAAAAATAATGTGGCTATTGGAAAATTAAGAAATACAGAGGCAGGGCACAGTGGTACATGCCTGTAATCCCAGCACTTTGGGAGGCTGAGACTGGAGAATTGCGAGTTCAAAGCCAGCCTCAGCAATGGCGAGGCGCTAAGCAACTCAGGGAGACCCTGTCTCTACATAAAACACAAAATAGGGCTGGGGAGGGGCTGGGGTGGTGGCTCAGTGGTAGAGCGCTTGCCTAGCATGTGCGAGGCACTGAGTTCGAACCTTCGCACCACATAACGATGAAACAAATAAAGTCATGCTGTTCATCTACAACTACAGAAAAAAAAAAATTAAAAAAAAAAAATAGGGCTGGGGATGTGGCTCAGTGGTCGAGTACCCCTGAGTTCAATCCTCAGTACCAAAAAAAAAAAAGAAGAAGAAGGAGGAGGAGGAGGAGGAGGAGAAAGGGAGGGAGAGAAGAAGGAAAAAAGAAAAACAGGGGAAGCCTGTATTTGTAGCTCATGATAGAATTCTGAACACTCTGACCTGGCAGCTGACAGGGTGACTGACTTCCAGCTTCCTCAGGTCTTGGGCCCTGGCACATCTTTTCTCGTCTTAAAATGACCTGGCTTCTTGTCCTTCCCTCTCTTTTCATGGCTTCCTCCTCTATGGATTGAGAAATTTGAGATCAGGATTCCCCAGCCCTGTGTCCCAGCTGTGACTTTCAGTGGCATCGGGCTTATATCCCTAGCCTGTAGCTCCAGACTGCTGCAGGCAGCACACAGCTCATGGGCCTGCAGTCTGTGCAGATTGAAAGCAACCTCGCTCCTAGCACTGAGGGAGGCTGCCACGCACAGCTAGGCACATGTGCAGCTAGGCCACACAGCTAGGCCACAGTGTGGCACTTGGCGAGCATGCCTGGGCTCAAGTCCTTAGCTGCCTACTTTCTCCTCCAGCTCAGGGGGCCCCTGCAGCAAGGGTGTTCTCCCTGCTGAAGCACGTGGTGGCAGGTGTCTTGCTCTGGGATCATTAGGCTGCTCTCTGATAAGGACAGGCTCTGCCGTTTCAGGAAATTGCTATTTGTACAAAAGCTCTGCCCAGACCCTTGGACCAAGGCTGAATAACCTCTACTTCCTTATGCCCCTTGGCCCTCTGAGGAGCAGAGGTGCCTGTATCAGCTCAGCCTAGAGAGGACAGGCAGGCAACAGGGGAATCTGAGGGCTGGGCACCTTCCATTTGCACAATCTCAGGGCTGAGGGTAGAGGCTGAGGCCCCAGGAATCTGCAGGGTTGTCTGGAGGAGGCTCTTTTGGATATGAATTTGACAACAGTCTGATAAAAAGATCCCCTTCCCTGGCCTTGAGCCCCAGAGGCCAGCCTGCGATCGTCTGTGGGATGGTGCTGGTGCAGCCCACACCTCCCACCACAGCAGCACCTGTGTGTAAGGCACCTCACTGCTCACCCCAGAGGTTGCAGCCCTCCCAGGCCTGCTTGGGAACTGCTAGGTCTCTGCATCTCCTCAAGTTGCCCTTGGGTTCAGGGCCTCTGGTACCTTTATGGCAGATCTTAATCAATAGGTTTGGGAACCTGTGGGCCGAGCAGCTGATAGCCCTGCCAGCTGAGCTGAAGCAGTAGGGTGCTGGCACTCCTGCTGGGTGCTCTGAGGAAATAAGTGTTCATAAAATGGACACACAAACCTGAACAAACCTAACAACAGTCCTCGTGGCTGAGGGGAGGCTTGCTTAACCTGTCTTCATTGCTAGGAAATTGGAAAGGCCGAAGTCTATCTACCTGTCATCCTAACAGCTTTGTTTAGACTCAGCAGGACTCTGCTCAGAAGCCAGAAGGGGTCAGGTGTGGCAGCACACACCTGTAATCCCACTCAGGAGGCTGAGGCAGGAGGATTGCAAATTTGAGACCAGTCTCAGCAACTTAGCGAGATCCTGTCTCAAAAGATGGGCTAGGAAGCCGGGTGTGGTGGCGCACGCCTGTAATCCCTGCACTTTGGGAGGCTGAGACAGGAGAATTGTGAGTTCAAAGCCAGCTTCAGCAAGGGCAAGGCACTCAGCAACTCAGTGAGACCCTGTCTCTACATAAAACACAAAATAGGGCTGAGGATGTGGCTCAGTGGTCGAGTGCCCCCAAGTTCAATCCCCAGTGCCAAAAAAAAAAAAAAAAAAAAAAAGAATGGACTAGGAACGTAGCTCAGTGGTACAGCTCTCTGAGTTAAATTCCCAGTACCTTAAAAAACAAACAAATAAAAAAGAAAAGAAGGTGGTAGAGGGGAAGAGTGGGTCAGAGTACAAGGGCTTCTTGGTTGTGTTGCTGACCAACTCACTTTGGATCCTGTGCCTGGACCACCTGAGGGCCCCTCCTTGCTGTCAGTCTACAGTGAGAACATGTCTGTGCATCTTCCTCCCAGCCCGAGAAACAGATGCCCCTGCCGCGTGGGTGAGGGATCTGCTCAGAAGCTGAGCAAGTTGAGTAGGGCCAATAAGCCTGGGACAGTGATGACCAGCAGGGTCCTGCTCTCCCTCTTCTGGGGGCTTTGAGAAGTTGCTGGTGACAGGCCACCACTCTCCATTCCACAGACGGATACAGCTACCAGTGCTGGACTCTCATGGACTGGGTAGCTGGCTGTTGTCACTAGATTGCTTCTTGTCACAAGATCCCTGGGAACAATTCAGCCTAATGGAAAGGCTCTGGTTTTTTGTCAGGGAGCAAGCAATCATTCAAGTGCAGACACCGTCACAGCCAGTGAGGTTGAGCACAATCGCCTGCTGCCAACAGGCACCTGAGAGAAACTCTTCCAACACAGTTAGCTGCGGCTTGGCAAAGGGACGGCTGAGAGGAAAAGGGATGGCTGCACACCGTGAAGTTCTCCACGGGTCTCAGCTGCTCAGTAGACAGATGGCCTCTGGTGGGGCTGTTAAGCAGAAACGAGAATCCTGCCTGCAAAGCCAGGCCCACACAAAACACCAGGCTATAGCCTGAGACCATAGTCCCTTAACAGTTTGAAAAGGTCCCCGCAAGCACTCCTTCACCATTCCCCATTCAACTTATACCAAGTGACACCTTTAGTTCACACGAGAGTCTTTCCTCTCTCAGGGCACAGAAGGGAGGGCAGATCCACTAGCACATGTAGGCAGGAACATCCAGCCTTCCAGCCAGGGAGGCCCCCACCACTGCTTCTTCCTACGCCTGGCAGCCCAGTGGCACTGGCTGCCCCAGTATCTCTGATATGACAGGCCAGCTGTTGTCAGGAAGGCTGCTTCCAATCTATTCTTTTCGCTTGGAACATCAATAAATTTTACAGCTAAATCTGCTTTCCATCTCCTTTGTAGCAACAAGTGTCTTAAAAACAAAAAATAGAGCACATATTTTTTCTATCTTTGGATATTTTCCTAGACCTCTGAATGTTCCAAGCTTTTCAAGGCTGCAGACAGCAATGTGCTGTCTGGAACTGGTGGATTTTTGTGTAATTAACGATGCCTTGCATGTGAGAAATTCGCATTGCCACAGTGATGACAGAGAACAGAGCACAGTCCTCACACAAACCCCAGGTGTCTGCCTTCCTCTCCTGGAGGAGCAGAGGCCACCACCTCAGCTTCTGCAGGAAAAATCCAGCTATGGTGCAGGGCCACTGTGGGATGAGGGGCACGCTGTCACCTTGTAGCCATGGTGAGATGCTCAGGTGGCCACAGAGGAAGGAGTTGGGAACCAAGCCCAGCAGTTTAATTTCATCAGTGAGTCCAAGGATTTACACTGACTTACTGTAAAACCAGAGAGAAGACAGTGCATAAAACCAGTGCGTGGAGATTGGAAAAACCCAGAGGCGCTCAGTGCCTCCAGTCACTGCTCCAAACAGAACTCTTAGGCTGGTCCATCCCATGTCCTTTCAGGTGGAGACACCACAGACAGGAAACCAGACCCCAGGAGGATTTTAAAATAGACTTGAGTAGCTCTCTTTGGAGCTCCTCTCTGGATAAAGAGGAAGAGACTGATAGCATCAGAACCAGAGTCCTTCCGGAAGGAGGGATGGGAGCTGAGACAGGACCCACCTCATTCAGGGACACCCTCTAGCAAACTGTGCCAGCCGAGGGGCAGCAAGGCCTGACTCAGAACCTGGCCCCATCAAAGGCAGAGCTACCCGGGGAGCCTGAAGACAGGACAAGCCCTGCTTTGGGCACTGTTCCCCATGACACAGACTGCTTAGTGTCCAGGGACCCCATGTGAGGGATGTGTGGGCTAACCAGAGGCCTGAGCCCTGCCAGATCTGTCTTCTTGTGTAAACATGATTTTAATACTAAATATAGTGATCCGTGTCAGTGAGGGGAGCTGGCAGCAGCCCACGCTACTCAGAGAGCCAGGCAGGGACTGTACCTTCAAAGGGAGGCAGGAAGAAAGAATATGCCTAAACTGTGTGGCATAGATGGGTAAAACTTTCAAATAAGCCGGGTAAGTGGGCAAGCCTGTAATCCCAGTGGCTTGGGAGGCTAAGGCAGGAGGATCGCAAGTTCAAAGCCAGCTTCAGCAATGGCAAGGTGCTATGCAACTCAATGAGACCTTGTTTCTAAACAAAATACAAAATAGGGCTGAGGATGTGCCTCAGTGGTCAAGTGCCCTTGAGTTCAATCTCCAGTACCCACCCTGCCGCAAAAAAAACTTTCAAAAAAAAAATCAAGAGCGTAGTGGCATGACTGACATTTGCCTGGCATGCACAAGGGCCTGGGTTTGATCCCTAGCACCAGAAAAAAACTGGAAAAACAAAAACAAACAGCTTTTTGAGGTTCTCTGACCCCAAACAAGTCTCAGGGGAAAACAGGCCCCTCTCCCAGCATCTCCAGAGCCCTTGACAATATGTAGTTCTAATGAGAAACCTAGTATGTCTCCTACTGTCTCCAGGCCATTCCTTCCTGCAATGGCTGGGAAATAGGGTGCCTGGCCATGCCCACCGCAGGGCTCCACCTTGAAATAACTCTCTTAGATCTTCTGCCTCCAGCCTTCCCTTCAAGTAGCTCATCTGCTCACTGTCTGAAGCACATGTGAGCTGCTATTTCTTGTGGGGGTTTTCTTGGCTGTGAGACAAGTGAGATTTGACTTCCAAAGGGACTCAGAGGTGTCAGGTGTGTCTCATGTTTAAATCACTTTTATTCCCTCTTTCTTACATTGCTTTGTTGATGTCTATTATTGATGCCATGGTAGAAATAAAAAAGGATGACTAAGGAGAAAAGTAAAAGGGTAAAGAAGGAGATTGATTTAAAATGTGATGGCATCTGAAATTACAGACCGGGAACTCTTCTTAAAAATGGTGCTCCTAACAGGTCCGAATCTGGCACCAACTATACCCAGCTGCCAGAAGCCAGGATGCACTCAACCTCACAGGCTCATTCAACCAGGGCCGTGAGAGCTGGGCTGGACGTGAGGGAGGGCATGTAACAAATAGGCACAGTCGCCATCATCTTTGCCTTTTAATATAAGATTTGGTTTCGTCATTTCTGAGTGTAACATATTTCTTCTAAAAATAGAGCTCTCTGCTTGTTCTGAAACTTAATGTTCACTTGGAGGTGAAGGGGATAAGGCTGACCGTAACTCTGGGGTGACACTGCCAATGTTTCACAGTCATCAACAAACCTCAAGGATTCTGGATGCTCACAGCAAGGATGAGTTCATTTCAGATCCATGGTGCTGAGAAAACAGGACAAAACATTTCAAGGCCCCACCCATCCTTGTGTGGAACCCTGACTGCATTACCAATCATAGCTCAGGGGACCAGACAACAGAGGTCCCACAGCAGGTACACAGACAGAGCAACCCTGACACATGGCCAAAGACAGAGGGGGCCCTTGCAACATGGGTTAAGACTGCTAAGTGCACAAACACACAAGACGTAGGAAGGCAGGCTGAGGGTGCTGAGCGCCACCCTGCGCCAATGCAGACCTGGATTTAATACCATGGAACTTGCTGGGACCTTCTCACAACAGATTAGAGTCAGAATCTCCCCTGCCTCTGAAAAAGAGCCTGGTTAGCTCCTGAATCCAAAGATGCCCTTGATGTATCCAGTGAGGCCACTCTTGGTCTTCTGCTCCAACTTGTCCTCAAGGGGTGGGAAGGCCACGTGGTTGAGGGCCAGGTCAAAGAACAAAGGCTTGCAAGGGATGGGCTGGAATCCAGGTGGGAAGTGCACAAGGTTGGCTTGCTTGGTGACGAGGGAAGGGTCCAGGCAGAAGGTCTCAAACCGTTCAACCAGAGGCTGGAGGTCAAATCAAAGGTATTAATCACAGAAGAGCCCCGGTGGGACTCCACTATGCGCTGGCACCCCGTTCACTACTTTCCACTCCCATGGTCACTCTCTCTGTCCATCCCCATAGTCTTCCAACCTCCGGCCAGAGCACTACCACAGCCCTACCCTCTAGGTCAATGACACCAGGGGATTATAGGTCTACTGAGGTCCAGGTCAGAGCTCTTCAAAGCTACACAGCAACAACTTCCTCTGTGTTCTTCCCTAGAGGAATTCAGACACCCAACCAACTCCCCAGGCAATGAAGGATTTCCCTAGAAAGGAAGGGCCCTCTGCTCTACATTTATTCATTCCAAGCGAGTTACTAACCCTCCAGTTCCTCAGGAACCAGAGCCACACTTACCTTATTGTCCCTGACTTGGGAGGAAGTCTCTATTTGATGGGAGTCATTTGCATCTGAAAGTATCACAGGGATTCAGTAAGAATAGGGACTTTGCATGCCACGGTCACAGGAGGCTTTTTAAACATGACTTCTACATGCAAAAGCAAAGGTAGACAGCATGCCGGGAGTGAGCCCTCTCCCTTCTGAGTCTAAAAATTCTGCTGAGAATTGATATAAAGGAGTGATTATTCCCAGATCTACTGTGGTTGGCCCAGTGGAGTTGGCACAGTTGGATGGAAGGTGGTAAGGGGGAGAAAGGACAGTATGACAGTGTTCCTCTAATTCCCTTTGTTCAGTTCAGTGCCTAATGTGGCAGAAGAAAAGGCTGGGGCCAAGTGGGGTGGTGCATGTCCACAATCCCATAATCCACTCCTCAGGAGGCTGAAGCAGGAGGATTTGCCCCAAGTTCAAGGCCAGCCTCAGCAACTTAGTGAGATCCTGTCTAAAGAATAAAAAGGGGGGCTAGGATTGTGGCTCAGCGTAGAGCACTTGCCTCGCATGCGTGAGGCCCTGGGTTTGATCCTCAGCACCACATACACAGCAATAAAATAAAGACATTGTGTCCATCTCGAAAAAAAATTAAAAAAAAAAAAAAAGAATAAAAAGGGGCAAGGGTATAACATGCCCCTGGGTTCAATCCCTAGTACCACAAACAAAAGGAAAGACTCGGAAAAATAAACGTTTTATACTGACTAACCCAACAACTCCTTTCAACCCTTTAGGCTTAAAATAGTGGCCAGTGTAGGGAGGGTATGGGAGAGCAGAGGAGTGACAGGAAAGGGAACTTTGGCGACACGATAGCCCAGAGGTGGCAAGTGGCTCACCCAGAATGGCCGCAGCCTGCAGGGAACACTTTTCTGACCGCACTTGGGTGATGAGCTCTTGCACGTCAGGCAGGTCCTGCAACAATTCCAAGAACACGCACGCTCACAAGAGGCTGGAGCAGCACACCACACTAACCTGGGTTAAGCGATCCCACTGGAATTTTCATAGGATTAGGGACTTTTAAAATGGTTCTGCCAGGGGGCTGGGATGGTAGCTCAGTGGTAGAGCGCTTGCCTTGCATGCGTGAGGCCCTGGGTTTGATCCTCAGCACCACATACAAAGCAATAAAATAAAGACATTGTGTCCATCTACAACTAAAAAAATATTTAAAAAAATAAAATAAAATAAAATAAAATAAAATGGTTCTGCCGGGCGCTGTGGCTCATGCCTGTAATCCCAGCACTTTGGGAGGCTGAGACAGGAGGATCGTGAGTTCAAAGCCAGCCTCAGCAATGGCGAGGCGCTAAGCAACTCAGTGAGACCCTGTCTCTACATAAAACACAAAATAGGGCTGGGGATGTGGCTCAGTGGTCGAGTGCCCCTGAGTTCAATCCCTGGCACCAAAAACAAACAAACAAATAAATAAATAAATGGTTCTATTTAAAACATAAACAAAACTGGCCTGTTTCAAGAGGGAAAAGCTGTGCCACAGCTTAAGTAATAATGCCTGAAATAGTAATAGTGATATTGATAAAATGATCATGCACTAAATGTCCCACATGCCAACAACACTGCTCTAAACTGTTTTCCTAGGTGTTGATTTCATGTTCGTGATAAATCGAGATCATCTGTACTTCCAATTGGCAGGTGAAAATCCTGCAGCATCAACATGTGACAGCTGCGGCCTGGGGAGCAGAGCTGGTGCTCAGAATCAAAGCCACTACATCCCCTGACTTGTAGGACGGCGATACTTTGCTCTTGGCCTCAGAATTAGTGGGCACAGTGGGAATGATCTGACAAGGTCTAGCCACCACACAACCCTTCCTGCTCCATTCTGACACTTCCCCCCAAACCATTCACAGGTAAGGTCAGGTGGATATTTATACAACAGCTCATCCTTTTCTCCAGAGATGAATGATCCACACTACTTTGCTGCTGTGTCCCCAGATGACACCCCACTGTGGCGATGCTGCCACTGTCCCTACCCCCCTTCTGCCCCATCTCCATCCCTCCTTCCTATTCCCTTGTCTGCACTCTATGCCTCTCTTTCTTTCATGGTGCTGGGGATCAAATCCAGGGTCTCATACATGCTAAACATGTGCTCTGCCCTCAAGCCCTAGTCCCAACCTTCTGACTTTGCAAGACTCCTGCACGTGGGTCTTGAGGCTGTAATAAAGCCACATGCTCTCTAGAGGCCAAAACCAAGAGGACCCATTCTCCTTCCTAGGGCCTTGTAGCAGCAGCTCTCAAATGCTGACTGTGACTCCATCAGTGACAGTAAAGGTAATTTGCTTTTCTAAACAGTCTCTACTATAAAACACACATGGATTCCTTGACCCAGCCAATGTTTAAAAAGCTGTTTGATCAGAGCAGTCTATAAGCTTATGTAGCTAGCCAGCACTCACCAATCAATGAGATCAAGCAAGCTGTGGAATCTTTCAGGCTATACTTTAGATGGGCACTTCCTAAGCCTGACTGGACACTCACATTGCCTAGGGTTCAATTAAAACACAGACTCTTGACTCTTGAGGTCAGGGCTAGGGACTGTGACTCTGTTTCCAACCAGCTCCCAGTGCTGCTAGGCTCGGACACACTCTGTATGGGAAGGCCTTTCCAATGGCTCTCAACTTCATGCACACTAGAATCACTGAGAGGCTTCGAAAAGCCCATGTTCACTTTCTGGTGGTCAGGGACAGGGACCCAGACATCCATCTTTTAAAAATCTTATTAGAGCTGGGCACAGTGGCGCATGCCTGTAATCCCAGCACTCTGGGAGGCTGAGACAGGAGGATTGCGAGTTCAAAGCCAGCCTCACCAATGGCGAGGCGCTAAGCAACTCAGTGAGACCCTGTCCCTACATAAAACACAAAACAGGGCTGGGGATGTGGCTCAGTGGTCAAGTGCCCTGAGTTCAATCCCTGGTACCAAAAAAAAAAAAAATTTATTAGGCAATTCCAACACAGAGCCAGGTCTAAGGCAACTATACTTCAAGTTCATTTATGTTTTAAACCAGAGAAATAGCTTTGTGGTGCCCATATCCTCCTCAGGTCTGGAATGCACTATGATTTGCTCACCCTTCAGCTCAAGGGGGACCAGGAAACCAGCCTGGGAAGCACCCTGAAGGCATGCCTCCAGCACCATCTCACCACCTATCCTCCTGGACTTGGGAGACAAGAAGCAGTTGACAGCTCACCTTTAAGCTGTTCCTGAAGGTTCCAGCATCCGAATTCACTTCATTTGCATATTTCAGGACTCTATCGTATAGAACGAGGGCTTCGCTCCACTTCTTCACCAACACGTAGGACTGAGCAATGAAAAAACACCTGATGGGGAGGGGAAAAGAGCCACAGTATTCTAAAGCAATAATTGCCTAAGAGCAAGGCTTTCCGTGCAGTTTAGGCTTACTTTCAAACTTAGAAACAGAATTTTAAACTTAGGATCACCACCTGGGAGTCCTCCACATTAACAATGGTCAGGTTTGCTTGGCTAAGGTACAGGTCCTTCCCAGCAATCAGAGATGACCATGTATGTTCAACATATAGCCCGTCTTTCACTTACTAGCTGACTCTGCAAACACAGGACAGCTCTCCCAAAAAGGGGCAGTCAGGGACAGGCAAGAAGGAACACTTGTCTGGCACAAATATAAATCCCACTTGCCAGCTGGGTGCGGTGGCACATGCCTGTAATCCCAGTGGCTTGGGAGGCTGAGACAGGAGGATCATGAGTTCAAAGCCAGCCTCAGCAACAGCGAGATGCTAAGCAACTCAGTGAGACCCTGTCTCTACATAAAACACAAAATAGGGCTGGAGATGTGGCTCAGTGGGCGAGTGCGCCTGAGTTCAATCCCCAGTACCCCCTAAAAATAAAAAATAAAAAAATCCCACTCAAAACTCTCTGCAATGACTCATCTCTGTCCATATTTTTCTTTTCCTTTTTTCTTTGTTTGTGGTTCTGGAAATTGAATCCAGGGGTGCTCTAACACTGAGCTACATCTTCAGAATTTTTTAAAAAGTTTTATTCTGAGGATAGGGTCTTGCTAAATTGCTGAGGCTGGCCTCAAACTTGCCATCCACCTGCCTCAGTCTCCTGAGTAGCTGGGATTCAGGTGTGTGTCACCGGTTTCATCTTTTTTTCAAAAACCCTAGTCAGTAACAAATAATTTCATCTACTATTGTGTGGGCCATGGCCCAAAACTGATAGGACCTCTGTGAGGCACAAAACAGCCCTGCCCACCCTTTTCAGGATGTTACCTATATGCCTTGAACACCAGGGTCTTTAGGCCTATCTCTTTCTGGAAGGCTCTGTCTTCCTCCAAGCCAGGAAGCTGTAGTAATTCCACCAGATTCTGTGTAACAGATGAAAGAAGAAAATGAGAAGATCTCAGACTAAGTTCTTGTCAGAGACCTTGTAAGAACAGATAAGGGCAGAAAAAAAGTCTGTGCTCAAAATGATGGGCAAAGTCTGTGAAATATGATTGCACAGCAGTTACACCTAGTGTCCCCTCTGTCTTCTAAGACACCAAGCTTACCAATCAATTCACACCTCACTCACCTTCAGAGACTTCTTGGACTGGAAGAGATCTAAGCTCTGAACTTTTATTTCCAAGTGGTCCACTCATTTGGCAGCTACCTTGTGTGTGTGTACACATATATAGCAATTTTACCAGCTAACAAACTCCCAGTGGGCTGAGACAGTAGAAACTCAGGTCTCCAGATGCTACACAGCATCTGGTAGAGTGTCTTTTTATGTAATTTTTTTTTTTTTTTTTGGTACTGGGGATTGAACTTGACCACTGAGCCACACCCCCAGCCCCATTTTGTGTTTTATGTAGAGACAGGGTCTCACTGACTTGCTTAGCGCCTCGCCGTTGCTGAGGCTGGCTTTGAACTTGAGATTCTCCTGTCTCAGTCTCCCTAAGTGCTGGGATTACAGGCATGCGCCACCACGCCCCGCTATTTACTTAGTTTTTGACGCAGGGTCTCACTCTTCGGCCCAGGCTGGTCTCAAACCCATGGGTTCAGTGATCCTCCAGCCTCAACCTCCCAAGTGGCTGGACTGCAGGTGCACCACTGCTGCAGAGAGGGTGTCTTACCTAGGGAAGTACTCAGTTAATACCTAGGGGTTTTCTAGTCTCTCCACTTCAACACATTTGAAGTACTAGGGCTCGTAGACCATTAAAATGAGCCAAGACCTGGTCTTCCATCCAGTTACTAAATGTTCCTCGCTGCCATGGCCCTTTTGTTATGCAAAGTTAAGTCATTTGGTGTCCAACACAGGCAGAGGGCAGGCCTTGCCTTCCTGGTCCCTAAGGGTCACCTGGAGAATGATGTCGTAGAGCCGGATGAGGTCCTGGGGCCGGGGAGAGCGCTTGCTGTCATCATCTGGCTGCTGCTGCAACAGAGCCTTCTGCAGGCCTTTGGCCATGTTCTCATTACGCCTGATTGCCGTCGACAGCTTGATGTAAGTTAGGTAGCTGGAATGGACCATGTGTCAGCTCAGGTTATACTTAGAGAAGTTCTATGAGTTGGGACTGACCTACGGGACATGTGGGCTGAGAGTGTGTCACACATTAGGGCTATCTGACCTGGGCCCCAGGTTCACAGGGCCTCTAATTTGGTAGCTATTCAGTGGCAAATTTGGGGGGAACCAGAATGAGATCTTATCAAAATTTTATTTCAGCTTAAATTGGCTCCTCTGTATGTTTTTTTTGAGTCATACAGCTCTTGGCTTCAGAGGCTGTTACTAGTCCCTAAGAAGGTCCATGGGTGGAAGCCAGTTTTTGGAACAAAGACCAGTTATCTGCCCGGTCTGCCCATGCCAGGACACTGTGCACGTACCACAGCTGCCCCTACTCTTCAGTGACCTTCTTAGAAACACTGCCATGAAGTCTCTCTAGATGGTCATGCTTAAATTACTAGCCACATGGATACAAGAAGACATGTGATACCTGCTTATTTTAACTGTGCCACTTGGCAAACCCCCCCCTTTTTTGGTACTGGAGATTGAACTCAGGGGCACTCGACCACTGAGCCACATCCCCAGCCCTATTTTGTGTTTTATGCAGAGACAGGGTCTCACTGAGTTGCTTAGCACCTCGCCGTTGCTGAGGCTGGCTTTGAACTCACGATTCTCCTGTCTCAACCTCCCTAAGTGCTGGGATTACAGGCGTGTGCCACCACACCCACTGGCAAATCCCTTCAATGTTGGGATAAAAACATGGTAACTGTTTAAGAAGAATTCAGCCCTCTCAATCCCTATCTTACTCTGGCTAGAGGCCATCCATTGAGAAGATGCAAAAGAGGCTTGAGGTCAGGGACATAGGCCAGCTGGGGTCAAGAACTTCATAATGTCCATGGGGACTAAGAGACTATGAAGCGCAAGTGTGAACCCCGGACCCTGTCTACTCAGCTTCCAGAGCAAGAGCAGCCAGATGTATTCCAGGGATTGGACCAGCCCAAGAGAAAACCCTATAAGATTCTTAGTCAGATCCCCAGTAGAAAAGCAGAGCCAGACACTTAAGTAAGGACCACACCGGAGCAACCCCAAGCATGCACAAAGTGCTCCCACCTGAGAGCCCCATGTTTCCACAGGAGTGGAATCCCTTCTGGATCAGACATTGAGAAAAACCTCTAAGAGGAAAGAGAAGGCCAAACTCCAAAGGGAAAACAAGCAACCTGGAAGAATCATACTTTGCAGGGAACAAAAATTTCATAAACTATTCAACAACAACAAAGATCAAAGATACAAATAAGCTTTTAGATGGCATAGAAACTGGGAAAGCCATGCTGGGGATGTAGTTAGTGGCAGTTAGAGCAGGCAAGACTAGGACTACACTGGAAGGTTGTAAAAATGACTAATCAAGAAGTATCAAAGCCGGGCACGGTGGCTCAAGCCTGTAATCCCAGCACTTAGGGAGGCTGAGAAAGGAGAATCGCAAGTTCAAAGCCAACCTCAGCAATGGTGAGGTGCTAAGCAACTCAGCGAGACCCTGTCTCTACATAAAACACAAAATAGGGCTGGGGATGTGGCTCAGTGGTCAAATGCACCTGAGTTCAAGCCCCAGTACCAAAAAAAAAAAAAAAAAAAAATCAAGTACACACCATTTAGAGAGAAAGAGGTTAATACCAAAAGAACTCATTTCATGAACAGAATTAAAAACAGCTGCCTCCGGGCTGGGATTGTAGCTCAGTGGTAGAGCGCTTGCCTCGCATGCGTGAGGCCCTGGGTTCGATCCTCAGCACCACATACAAAGCAATAAAATAAAGACATTGTGTCCATCTACAACTAAAACAAAAAATATTAAAAAAAAAAACAAAACAGCTGCTTCCAAGAAATGGGTGAGAAGGTCATGAGATACAATTTCCTAAAAAGCTTTGCACAAAACTCAGACTGTCAAACAAGTAACTGTTATACACAAAACGATACGAGCCACCTGATTTCTGGTTCACCAGTTTTTTCTCAAAGCTGGCCTTCCCATGATGGAAATCCATGACCCTGATACTAGCTAGATCTGAAGGTGAGAGAATGGACCCGAGAGCAAGCAGAAATCAAAGTTTCTAAACTTCCTAAGCATTGGTAAAGGTTTTGGAGGGTCTTTTCAAAGTCAGAAGGTCAGAGCAACTGCCGACGCCTCATCAGTGACTATAAGCAGGTCACCGAGCCTCCAGGCGCCACATCTTTCTCCACAGGCTGTTGAAATAGATAACATCTCAGGGCCTCTCTTGCTTAGTATTCTATGTATCTCAGTCATCTGGCATTTAATATGACATTCACATAATACCAAATCCCTAAGAATGGGGATAGCAAATGCAAAGTATAGTGATTTTTGTTTTCTGGGTTTTTTTGTTTGTTTTTGTGGCACTGGGGATGGATCTCAGGGCCCCGCATGTGCTAGTCACATGCTCTATTGCTGAGCTACATTCATAGCCCTCTTTTAAAATAAATAAATAAAAACAAAAGCACAAGGGACTAGGTCTGTAGCTCAGTGGCAGAGCGCCTGCCTAGTGTGTGTGAGGCCCAGGGTTACAGCAACAAACACGAGGATGGAAAAAAAGAAGGTAGGCAGGGGAAATGGCAGGTTTATCATCTAAGTTATAAGCAGTGAATAAGAAATAAATTTTCAAGGTCAAATGGAAAAATGTGATGAGAAGTGGTTTTCCTAGGTAATATTTCTCCCCAGAATGTTACCAAAGAAATGTCATTCTTCTGACTTTCTTCTGTAAAACAACCTATCTTTATTCTTTTTGGTCATGGGGACTAAACCCATGACCTCATATGCTCTACCACTGAGCTATACCTGTAGCCCTACCCCATCTTTTAAAAAAATGAAAACTAAGGATGGAGGTGCAGCTCTGTGGTCAAGCACTTGCCTAACGTGGGTGAGGCCCTAGGTTCATCTGCTACACCACACACACACACACACACACACACACACACACACACCAAACTGACAGGTGATTTAAAAATGTATATAAAAGAGCACAAAGAAAATGGTTAAGACACGCCCAAGGAAATATCTGGTGATGCGAACTTCCTCCTCTTGCTATCAGGACTTAATGTGAAGTTACAGTGGTGCACTGCCCCAGTGCAAGACCGACAGATCAAAGGAGCAAAAGACAGTGAAGACTGTCCACAAGAAGGAAATGTACAGCCAGGCATGGTGGCGCACGCTGTAATCCCAGCACTTAGGGAGGCTGAGACAGGAGAATTGCAAGCTCAAAGCCAGCCTCAGCAATGGCGAGGTCCTAAGCAACTCAGACGCTGTCTCTAAATAAATACAAAATAAGGCTGGAGGGGCTGGGATTGTGGCTCAGCGGTAGAGCACTTGCCTCGCATGCGTGAGGCCCTGGGTTCGATCCTCAGGACCACATACAGAGCAATAAAATAAAGACATTGTGTCCATCTACACAAAAAAATTTTAAAAAAATAAAAATAAAAATAAGGCTGGAGATGTGGCTCAGTGGTCGAGTACCCGAGTTCAATCCCCAGTACCAAAAAAAAAAAGAAAGAAAGAAAGAAAGAAAGAAAGAAAATGTACTGCAGATCCTGAGGAAAGGGTAGGGTGCTCAGTAAGCTATACTAGAATAATCCATTATCCTAATGGGAAAAAGTGAAGCAGACTCCTACCTTACATAAAAATAACTGCAGATGGAATTAAACTTAAGGTGAAATTATGCATTTATTTATTTTGGTGCTGGGGATTGAACTCAGGGGCACTCGACCACTGAGCCACATCCCCAGCCCTATTTTGTGTTTTATGTAGGGACGGTCTCACTGAGTTGCTTAGTGCCTCGCTGTTGCTGAGGCTGGCTTTGAACTCGTGATCCTCCTGTCTCAGCCTCCCTAAGTGCTGGGATTACAGGTGTGCACCACTGCGCCTGGCTGAAATTAAACTTAAACATGAAAGGGACAACTTCAAAAAGTTCAGAACACAGAGGTGAATAAATTTCAGAGCTTGGCACTACGAAGGAGAGTGGTTAACTCCAGAAGAAGGGGAGGAATGAGCTAGGGGAACACATGGAGCTTCAGAATTATGGGTTGTGCTCCAGCTTCTAAGCTACATAAAAATCTTACGTTATATGTAATACATACTTAGATTACAACCGAATGCAGTGTACAACCTTTTTTTCCCCTTTTTTGTAGTTCTGGGGACTGAACGCAGGGCTACTCTACTACTGAGTGACATGCCCACACCTTTTTTTTTTTTAAGTTTTTATTTTGCGATAGGGTCATACTAAGAATTGCTGAGGCTGAAGTTGAACTTGGGATCCTCCTTTCTCAGCCTCTCGAGTCACTGTGAATACAGGTGTGTGCAACTGGTCCTGATTGCAGTATACATACCCTCATATAAAATGCACCTATATGCATTAGTGTTACTTGTTATATATCAAGAAATTATATATATATATGCATGTGTGCTTATTTTATTTATTTATTTATTTATTGCATCACTGGGATTCAACCCAGGGGCACTATCACTGAGCCACATCCCCACCGCTTTTTATATTTTATTTACAGACAGGGTCTCACTGAGTTACTTAGGGCCTTGCTAAGCTGCTGAGGCTGGCTTTGAACTCTCATCCTTCTGACTCAGCCTCCCAAGCTGCTGCAATTATAGGCATGCAACACTGTGCCTGGCTTCATCCTCAACCTTTTAAATTTTTATTTTAAGATAGGGTCTAAGTTGCCCAAACTTGCACTCTTCCAGCCTCAGCCTCTCAAGTAGCTGGGATTACAGATGTGTGCCCACCATGTCATGAAAAAAATTATAAATTAAAATGTATGCTGGGCAGAGTGGCACATGCCTGTAATCCCAGTAATTTAGGAGGCTGAGGCAGGAAGATCACAAGTTTGAGGCCAGCCTGAGCAACTAAGCAAGACTCTCTCAAAATAAAAAAAGCCGGAGCCGGGTGTGGTGGCTCACGCTTGTAATCCCAGCACTTAGGGAGGCTGAGACAGGAGAATTGCGAGTTCAAAGCCAGCCTCAGCAATGGCGAGGCGCTAAGCAACTCAGTGAGACCCTGTCTCTACATAAAACACAAAATAGGGCTGGGGATGTGGCTCAGAGGTCGAGTGCCCCTGAGTTCAATCCGGCACCAAAAAAAAGCACCGGGGATGCAGCTCAATGTTAAAGCACATCTGGGTTTAATCTCTAGTATCACAAAAATAAAATAAAATGTGGATAAACATCTTATATACTCTTTTGTTTCCAATGGATATATATTTTTTTCCTCCCCTAGCGGGGCCACTGGGCATTGAACTCAGGGGCACTCGACCACTGAGCCCCATCCCCAGCCCTAGTTTGTGTTTTATGTAGAGACAGGGTCTCACTGAGTTGCTTAGCGCCTCGCTGTTGCTGAGGCTGGCTTTGAACTTGCAATCCTCCTGTCTCAGCCTCCTGAGTCACTGGGATTACAGGTGTGTGCCACCACGCTTGGTCAATGGATATATTTTACAATAATAGTAGAAAAATTCACAGTATAGCTCAGTGCTTATAGGGGGCTTGATTCACAGCATGAGGCTCGAGTTCGATCATCTGCACTGCAAAAATAAATAAATACATACATATTTTAAAATTATAAAGAGTAAAATAACCCTTACCTGTGCAGGTATTGGAGGTTAGATACCTTTCCTGACTCCCCATCAAGAGTGTAATCTCTCTGTTTCTGCAGAAGGTGAAAAAGGTAAAAAAGTAAAACTCCTATCTGTGGATCTGAACACCTCCTTCAGAGGTGTGGTTCTCAAAGTCCCCTGAATAAATACACAGACTAGTGTGCTTGAGGCGTCCTCAAATATTACAGATTTGGTAATGTATTATAGAACACCACTGTCATTTAAAAATGCACCTTGAGTAATAGAATTCAGAGTAATGGCTAGTGGAGGCTCTCTGTTCCCTGCTCCCAGAATCTAACCCAAGTATTAAAAAAAAGACAGTCTATAGTTGCCTTTTAGAGTTTGTGCCTCATACCCAAGCTTCACTCCAGTGCTCTGTGCTGTCCAGAGCTTGCATTTTCTGGTGGCTAAATAATGGCCCCTGGGACCCATATCCTAACCTCCACAATCTGTGAAGGTGTCACCTTATAATGTAGAAGAGAGACTGCAGATATGATTAAAGGGTTTCGGGATCATCCTGGATCATTCAAATAAACTCAATCTAACCACAGGATCCTCAGAAGGAGGCTTCAGAGGGTCAGAGGTAGAGAAGGTATAGGAACTGAAGCAAAAGGGCAGAGGAGAGAAGATGCTGAGCTGCTGGCTCTGAAGATGGAGGAAGGAGTCATATACCAAGGAATGCCGGTGGCTTCTAGAAGCCAGGAAATGCATTCTCTAGAATACCGGGAATGGATTCTCCACAGATTCCCCTATGGTTTCTAACAGGAAAGCAACACTGTAAAGCCACTTCACATTTCTGACCTCCTGAAGTGTAAGATAATAAATGTGTTATTTTAAGCCACCAAATGTGGTAATATTACCACAAATGCAGGTTTGTGTTGCCACATTCATTCCATTCTATGAGGTATCCTCCCAACCCCTGTGCATTCAAGGTGAGGGAGGGAGGCTGGGATCCATAGGACCCTCTGTTGAGTGGGTGAAGAAAAGTGTACTATGTAATGGTGGTCTAATGGCAGAAGGAAGCAGGTGACCACTTAGAGCGAGCAGTGATTTAATTGAGAAAACAAACAAAACCAAACAACTCAAAACCATTTTTTTTTTTGGTACTGGAGATTGAACTCAGGGGCACTTGACCACTGAGCCACATCCCCAGCCCTATTTTGTGTTTTATGTAGAGACAGGGTCTCACTGAGTTGCTTAGCATCTCACCGTTGGTGAGGCTGGCTTTGAAGTCGCGATTCTCCTGTCTCAGCCTCCCTAAGTGCTGGGATTACAGGCTTGCGCCACTGCGTCCAGCTTCAAAACCATTTTTTTTTAAATTTTTTTTTTTTTAGGTGTAGATGGGCACAATATCTTTATTTATTTATTTTTTTTATGTGGTGCTGAGGATCGAACCCAGTGCCTCACGCATGCAAGGCAAGCGCTCTACCACTGAGCTACAATCCCAGCCCCAAAACCATTTTTTAAAAACATTTTGTACTTAATATATGGAGGCAGATGCAAAAATTAAAGACTTGCTTTTAAGATGTTTACAATTTTGAGGAAAACAATGCAAAGGTGAAAAGGTAAACATACCAAAAACAAAACAAAACAAAACATTTCTAAAGGGAATACTTGAAGTTACTGTTCAACGGCACAGAGCTTCAGTTTACAAGAGAAGAGTTCTTTCTACATGCAGATGGATAGCTATGAAGATGTGCGGCGTGGTTGTGATGGCGGAAGTTCTGCAGAGGCAATGGGTGTGCGACATTATGAACGCAATCAATACTACCAAACTGTACACTGAACAAGAGGATGGTAAAATTTGGCGCTAGGGATGTTGCTCAATGGTAGAGCACTTGCCTAGTAAGTGTGGAGCTTTGGGTTCCATCCCCAGAACCACACACACACACAAAAAAAAAACCAAAAAATAAAACAATGGAAATTTGTTATCTTTTCCCACAATAGAAAACTAATACATTTTTTTGAAGAAGCAATGCTTAGCTAGGCATCATGGTGTACACCCATAATCCCAGCTACTTGGGAGGCTGAGGATGGGGGAACTGCAAGTTCAAGATCAGCTTAGGCAACCTAGTAAGACCCCATCTCAAAATAAAATAAAATGAGCTAGGGATGTAGCTCAGTGCTTGCCTAGCATGTGTGAATCCTGGGCTCAATCCCCAGTACTGCAAACAAATAAAAAAGTAAAAATAAGGGGCTGGGGGTGTAGCTTGGTGGTAGAACATATGCTTAGCATGCATAAGGCCCTGGGTTCAATCCCTAGCACAAAAATAAATAAGTAAATAAAATAATAAAAATAAAATAGGGAACATTTGATTAACTACCACAAAGAAATTACAGCTGCAATTATCAGATGTATAGAAAATGTAGAGAGTTTTGTGCACTAGGATGGTACAGGCACACTTCTGAGATGGTAAGCTATGAGGTAGACCTTGAAAACCAGGTGGCACTTGGATAAGTGGAAAGGGGGAGGAAAGAGCATCCAGGTGTGAGAAGTAAAAGAGCACTGAAGAGTAAGGAAAGTACTCAGATGGGCGTGGCGCAGTAAGACAGAGCGCAGCAGCTGCAGACACAGAGTGCAAGGCGGAAGCAGGCTGGGGGCAGCTGAAGGAGCCTGCCCTAGGTGTAGGGAACAGTGATCTGGAAAGTGGGTGGGTACCCAAGACCCAAGGAGTGTAGGTAAAGAGGAAATAAAAACTTCTAGTCATGTTTATCTCTGTTTTGAAATGTTACTTTAATGTATTTTGTATATTACAAAGCAGAGAATAAGAAGGTATATAATTTATAAATAAACACATCAGAGGTACATGCTCAATTATGGGGCACATTATCATACAAGTTTGGAGACCACTGATCAAGACCTAGGGAAAAATCACTAGACTTTTTTATAATTAGACAGTGAGATGAGCTTTAGAAAGATTCAGGCAATTAAGAGATCTTTATAGTAATCTAGGCATACAATGAAAGGCTATAATTAAAAGCTGGGTACAGTGGCTCATGCTAGTAATCTCAGGTACTTGAGAGGCTGAGGCAGGAGGATCATAATTTTGAGGCCAGCTTCAGCAACTTCACAAGGCCCTCAGCAGCTTAATGAGACCCTATCTCACAATAAAAAAATCAAAAGGGCTAAAGATGTAGCTCAGTGGTAGAATGCTCACATAGCATGCTTAAGGCCCAGGGTCCAACTCCCAGCACAGCAAGATCAAAACAAAAACAAGTAGAAGCAAACAACAGATGAGAGGCATTACGTAGGGGAAGTGAGTTTTGTGACAGGGAGGTTTCCACCCAGAAAGCTGAATGCATCACAGTGACATTATTAGAAAAAGGGAGCACAGAGAAGTGTGTCTGGAGATAAGAGTTTGAGATCCACCTTGGCAACACGCACACATGTATACTGCCTTTTTGTTTTAGCTTTTATTTTACAGTCAGTACTATAAAATTTGGTTTTATAACTTGGTAGCATTTTAGATAAGGTTGTGTTTGTACTTTGTTCTGTAGAATGAAGAAAATGTATTGAATAAACCTAGAATTACAATGAAAAAAAAAGTTGAGATCACAAGATGATACCATTAGGAAGAACAGGGTAAAGAGAAATGAATTTTTCAACCTGATGGAGTCCTTTGCTGTTTGTCATCTGACCACCTTGCCTAAAAAACCCCAGTGGCTGAGGCAGTATGCACTGAGACCTTTGGGAACCCCCAAGGACGGGACAGATTGAGAGGACCCCAGCGGCAGGTCAGCTGATGGTCCTACCTGATCTGGCTTGAGCTCCTCCCTCACGGCCTGGATGGCGTCCCGACACTCGCTGAGCATGGACTCAAACAGCCGCTCCTTGGTTCCTTCGCTTTCAGCCTGAACAGAGGCAGAGAGGAGCGAGAGACTGTTCTGAGTGAACCGAAGCATTCTTCAGGGAGGAGAATGGTATACTTTGACCATGTATCCCTCACCACACACCAAAGCACCAAGAATGTGGTGCTTTGACCCTGCATTACAAACACTCACCTGTCCAAGTCAGAGATCCTGTTAATTGTCCCTCTCCCAGGGATTTCATATCAGCCTTGTCCATTTCAAGAAATGGGAATCATATTTTCAAAGTGAAGGTACTGAGAAAGCCATCCGCATGGCTGATCTGGATGGTCTGTACATTTCCTCAGCCACAGAACTTGCCCCTGCTTTCCTCCAATGCTTCTACCTTACTCAGGAACAGCACCTGGAACCTCTAGAGGAGCCTATGGTCTACTCACACCAAAGCACAACACACCAGAAGTCTCCTTCCAGAAAAAAACAGCAAGCTCTGTTGCATGACAACACAACTACAAAAGTAACCCCCTTTACAAAAGTAACCCACTGCGCAAATTCTGACTTTCTTTTAGGTCCAAGCAAGTGATAAACATTACTAATCAATACCCAAT
Source organism: Geosciurus inauris (assembly GCA_004024805.1). NCBI lineage: Eukaryota > Metazoa > Chordata > Mammalia > Rodentia > Sciuridae > Geosciurus > Geosciurus inauris. Next base: position 50,820 of record PVHX01011813.1, read on the forward strand.
CAAAAGTATTTCTCCTAAATATCACAATGAGTTCTCTTTCCCACAGATATCCTATACTCTGATATTGCGTGTGGTCTATTTTGAAAACAACTTTTTGGGTAGACAAAGTGGATAAGAATGAGATGACAGTCTTTAACAACTACTGGGTGTCACCTTCTGTTACACAGCTGGGAGAAGTGAAAAAGTGATTCACTAACTGAACACCTGCCAAACCACATTATCATCCTAAAGAATCTGGCTGAGCAGGGAATGGACGGAAGGCATAAAGGAGCTGAACTTGTGTTACTGGCAGACCTGCTGTGAAATTAAAACATCAACATCCATTATTATACTTGACTTTCCACAGAAACTAACATCCAATCTGAAAAAAAAAAATGTCTTAACATTTAACTGACCTCTAAGGAAGCACAAAAGAAAGTCTGGTACTACCTACTCCTTTTAGAGATGGCTGGAAGGAGCTTAAAGAAAATTTTATTTTCTTCTCTTAAGAACTCCTATGGTTTGCCTACTTTCCAGTGTGAAAAAAGTCTCCCCTGCACATTACCCAATCTAAATCAAACATTCTCTTCCACCTACAGGTAACTTGGGTTTCTCACTCTTCAAACCAGGGGCACAGGCCTATAACTCTAAGCACACAGGTCCCACGTTCACTGCAACAGGACTCTCAGCAACAATGAAGTGCTGTCTCTGAACCATCCAATGTAGTGGCGTCCCCACATGTTGCTACTGAGCTCTTTATATTTTTATTAGTTGAATGGAACCAGATGCCAGGTGTGGTGGCACCCACCTGTAATCCCAGTGACTTGGGAGGCTGAGGCAGGAGGATCACAAGTTCCAGGCCAGCCTCAGCAACTTAGTGAGGCCCTCAGCAATATAGTAAGACCCTTTCTCAAATTTAAAAACAAAATAAAAATGTCTGGGGAGGCTGGGGCTGTAGCTCAGTGGTAGAGTGCTTGACTTGTAAGTGGGAGGAACTGGATTTGAGCCTCAGCACCACATAAAGATAAATAAATAAAATAAAGGTATCGTGTCCATCTACAACTAAAAATATTTTTTTAAAAATGTCTGGGGGAGCTGGGATTGTGGCTCAGTGGTAGAGCGCTTGCCTTGCGTGCGTGAGGCACTGGGTTCAATCCTCAGCACCACATAAAAATAAACAAAGATATTGTGTCCATCTACAACTAAAAAAATGTTTATAAAAAAAGTGTCCGGGGATACATATTTCAGTGGTAAAGCACCACTGGGTTCAATCCTTAATATAAATAAATAAATAAGCGGAACTATTTATGGTGAGTGGCTACTGTACTGGATGGTGCGGCTCTAGAGAAAAACACTTTATCCAACATTGCTAAGCATCTCAAGTTGACAAGATTCTTTATAATCTTTCAAGTACACTTGCTGGCCAAAATTTGTAAGAGTACAATTCCTATGAAATGGTGCAGCTGTCTAGTACTTAACAAATGGGTAAGATAGGTGAACACGCTGGTAGGCACCAGAATCCAAACAGTCAACCAAGCAGGAGCCAGAGCCACATTATCAGCAGGAAGAATGATACTCTGTGCTAGTCTGAATACCATGCACTCTAACAAATATACCACCAACACTCATTTTCAGATGGGTACAGATTGGCAGTTCAGGCAATGGGCATATAGGTAAGAAAAGAGAAAATCTGATTTTTCCAGCTACATAAGACCTATCTCCGATCCTGCGGTCAAGTGCTCCTGAGTTCAATCCCCAGTATAAAAAAAAAAACCAAAAAAAACCTCTTCCCTGCCATGTACTGCCCTTGTCTGCTGTGACAGTAAACCTCTGTAGCAAGGAGCTGAACACAAACCTCCCCAATGCTTCCACAAAACTCGAAGCCCCACTAGGAATTTTACAAGTCTTAACAACAATGAAGAATAAAGCACATCTTGGGCTGGGGCTGTAGCTCAGTGGTAGAGTGCTTGCCTCGCATGCGTGGGGCACTGGGTTCGATCCTCAGCACCACATATAAATAAATAAAGATACTGTGTATATCTACAACTAAAACATTATTTAAAAAAAAAAAAAAAGAATAAAGTACATCTAAAGGGGAAGACCTAAGTCAGTTGTGTTTTCCTTCTGATACCCACTGCTCAGTGACTTAGAGACCACTAATCTCTGAGAAGAACTTGTCATGATTCTTCCTGGCCAGAGTAAAACGTCTCCAAACAGGAAGTCTTTAATATATCTAGCTGCTTACATTTTATTCTAGAATCTATATTTGAGGCCAAGATTACTCCTGAAAGGACAATGAAACAAACCTCTCAACATGCAGGGGCAGGACACCCCACCTACACTCCAGCCTGTCCCTTGGTAAGCCCAACCAACAAGGACATGTTCTTAATCACAAGTGGCAAACATTCTGCATAAGGATTTGGGAAAAGGCTGGACTTTTTCCCCAGTGGGGGCCTATGACATGGAGAAATCTTAAGCCCAGAAGTAATGTGTTACTTATTGGTCCTAAAAATTAAAACGCTCTAGCTCCCTTTTTATAAAGCTTGAAACATCCAGGATGAGCCTGCCTACAGCCTCAGCTTGTCTTCTCAGGCAGTGTCTTCAAGCTGACGGGCATGAAGCAAACTGCTGCTATGTCCCCTGCTATTAAAGACAGCTTTCCAGATTGTTTTCACTTGTCTATAGAAATTGCTGGAAGACGGTGGTGTGACTAAGGCATTCAGGGCAAGTCTGGCCACATTCCCACCACACCCCTAGAACTGTGGAGACAGGAACCAGGCTTCACCCAGCCCAGGGAGGCAGGAAGAAACACATGGAAATCTGGTAAAGAAGGGGACAAATCTCACTAGAGAATAGATTTTCTTTTTTAAAGAAAAGGACAGGGGCTGGGATTATAGCTCAGCAGTAGAGCGCTTGCCTCGCATGCGTGAGGCCCTGGGTTCGATCCTCAGCACCACGTACAAACCAATAAAATAAAGACATTGTGTCCATCTACAACTAAAAAAAATTAAAAAAAAAAAAAGGACAGTCTCCCTCCCACTAAAACATCAAAAATTAACCAGAACCTAAAGAATTATTAAACATGCAGATACTTAAAACTGCTCTCTCCCAAAAAGAACTGACCAAGAATAACCTCACAATGCAGCCACTAGTGACCACTCAGGAGGGACCAAGTATTAAGAAAGCAATATAGAAATAAGTGCAAAGGGGCTGGGGCTGTAGCTCAGCGGCAGAGCACTTGCCTAGCATGTGTGAGGTACTGGGTTCAATTCTTAGCATCACATAAAAACAAACAAATAAAGGCATTCCGTCCATCTACTACAAAAAAATTAAAAAAAAAAAAAAGAAAGAAGTGCAAAGTTAGACAACATGAAGGATGAAGACTTAAGGATTTTAAACTGGATTCTGGCAGTTAGTTAACTCACTGCTCAAGTCTTTTTAGTCTAACGTTTTACCTATCTGAATTATATTTCCTTCTACGCTTTTCAATAAACTGGTTTTTACAGTATTTAAATGTCATAAAAACCTCTACAAGCAAGCAATTATTTAGGGCTACCAAATTCTAGCAGTTTGGTAACTAACTTCTAACTTCCAGTTCCTAGCAGGTGGCAGATATCAATATGAGCTGAGATGAAAGACACTGAAGTTAAACAGTCTGTATCTCTAAGGCATAGCTCTTGGTTCCTAGGATAGAGAAAAACTCAACACAAAAATGAGAACTGTCCAGGCACCTGTTACATTCAGCCAAATAATCTGACAGCGGCACCAAGAGGGCAAGTGGTTCTTCCTGAGATCACCCTCCACTGTCCAAAGGGCGCTTTCCCATTAATAACCTGCAGATCATTCAACAGTCAATCAGCCACAGAGCTATACACATAGATTTAACTAGGCTTTATTTAACACTATACTTAAATTATTTTACTTACTAGCTTGATTTGGCATATGTGTAATATGGGGCATTAGGTATTTAACAGTTTTTAATGTTAGAATCTTACCAGAATGCCTTGGGGTTACTACACCTTTTTTCCTTCATCTACATCTTTTAACATCTATATTACTTAAAGGTCTCTAATACTCAGAAGTGACTCTAAAGCTTTTATAGGATCCTTAAAAAGAGATAATTGTATATACCATAACTAGCACATCAACCAGGCACCTCATAGAAGAATACATTCAGACACTAAACACATTAAAATGACAAAGGAATATTATATTATGAACTTTATGCCAGGCCTGGGGTTGTAGCTCAATGGTAGAGTGCTTGCCTAGCACTTGAAAGGCACTGGGTTTGATCCTCAGCACCACATAAAAATAAAGCTGGGTGCGGTGGTGCATGCCTGTAATCCCTACACTTTGTGAGGCTGAGACAGAATCCTGAGTTCAAAGCCAGCCTCAGCAAGGGCGAGGCACTAAGCAACTCAGTGAGACCCTGTCTCTGAATAAAACACAAAATAGGGCTGGGGATGTGGCTCAGTGGCCAAGTGCCCCTGAGTCCAATCTCCAGTATCAATCAATAAAATAAAATAAAATAAAGGTAGGCATTGTGTTGATCTACAACTAAAAAACAAATATATTTAAAAAATATTTTTGATGTCAATAAATTCAACTATTTCTATGAAATTAATAAATTTATTTAAAAAAAAAAAAACTTGTCCATATAGATACGAGATAAAACAGAGCTAGGTGAGATGGTGCACACCTGTAATCCCAGCTACCCTGGAGACTGTGGCAGGAAGAGTTCAAGTTCAAGGACAACCTCAGCAACTTAGCAAGAAGCTGCCTCAAAAAATATAAAAATAAAAAAAATAAAAGGGGGGCTGGGGTTGTGGCGTAGTGGTAGTGTGCTCGCCTAGCATGCGTGAGGCACTGGGTTCGATCCTCAGCACCACATACAAATAAAATAAAGATATTCTGTCTGCCTACAACTAAAAAATAATTTAAAAAAAAAAAAAAATAAAAAAAAAAATAAAAGGACTGAGATGAGATCAGTGATAGAATGTCCCTGGGTTCAACCCTCAGTACTACAAAAATAAAAACAGAAGAAAATTACTTACATGTTAGTTTTTCTTGTCCTTTATTCAATACATGTCTGTGGCCCCATTTCTAAGGTGCCACCTCCATTAAATGTGCCACTATGGACCTCCACCTCAAATGCCTAGCCAGAATTCCTGAGTGCCCTGTTGCCTGGCACAGAACTGCCCAGCATTTGTAACTTTACCTATTTAATCCAATTACATAATTAAAACGCTTGCTACCAGAGCCCTAGTCCAGAGGAGGTTCCACCACCCAACAATGCCCAATGCTTTCAAAAAAAGTTCCTTTGTCTTTTTTTTTTTTCCCAGGTACAGGGGATTGAACTCAGGGGCACTCAACCACTGAGCCACATCCCCAGCCCTATTTTGTATTTTATTTAGAGACAGGGTCTCATTGAGTTGCTTAGTGCCTCGCTGTTTGCTGAGGCTGGCTCTGAACCTGCGATCCTCCTGTTTCAGCCTCCCAAGCCACTAGGATCACAGGCGTGCACACTGCGCCTGGCTTCTTAGTTTTTTAAAAAATATATCTTTATATTAAAGCCAGCCTCAGCAACAGCGAGGCACTAAGCAACTCAGTGAGACCCTGTCTCTACATAAAACACAAAATAGGGGGCTGGGATTGTGGCTCAGCGGTAGAGCACTTGCCTCGCATGCGTGAGGCCCTGGGTTCAATCCTCAGCACCACATACAGAGCAATAAAATAAAGACATTGTGTCCATCTACAAAAACATTTAAAAAAAAACCAACACAAAATAGGGCTGGGAATGTGGCTCAGTGGTCGAGTACCCCTGAGTTCAATCCTCGGTACCAAAAAAAGAAAAAAAACAACAAAAATATCTTTATTTTTAGGTAGTGCTGAGGACCAAACTCAGTGCCTTGGAAGTGCTAGGCAAGCGCTGTACCACTGAGCCATAACCCCAGCCCCTCCTTAATCTGTCATTTAAAGAAAAAATTAGGGCTGGAGTTGTAGCTCAGTGGTAGAACGCTTGCCTAGCATGAGTGGGGCCCTGAGTTCGAACCTCAGCACACATAAATATAAATAAATAAATAAAATAAAGGCATTGTGTCCATCCACAACTAAAAAATATAAAAAAAGAAAAGAAAAAGAAAAAATTAACTTTCTAGCAATGTTCTAGTGTCCTTTAAGCAAATGAAAGGGAAATGAGAGAGACAATAAGCAGCACAAAGACACGAATTCTTCATTTGCTCGATGTTGTTCCAACCCAAAGTAGCCATTTTGGAGTAAGTCAAAAAGTTTGAGTGTATAACAACTTGTCAACACAATTAGCAAAACACCTCTCTATACCTACACATAGAACTGAGAAGTCTTAGAAATACCACTGGCCTCTGAAAAGGCCAGTCAGCAGCTATTATCTTTAAGATGCCCTTCACCTCACAAAGAGAAGGAACTCTAAAATGCGCCTTAATCACTGTCCACCTCCTATGAACCAGGACCACCAGCATCTCTTCTCTGCAGGATGCATCTGGTTGCTCACAGCCACGCACAGGCAAGTATGTCAGGTGTGCAGCTTCAAGCACAGCTCTGCGTAAATCTTACATGTATTCCACACACAAGACAGGACATTCAGGTTTAACAGGTGCTCCTGAAAAAGCCCTAGAATGAGAGGTGAACCCTTGGGGTGGAGTTGAGAACAGCAGGTGAGAGGGAAGGCAGGGATGCGGCCCACAGGGCTGCACCACCTGCTGGGCCAACAGTGCCTCTTTCTTTTCTTTTCTTTTTTAAATTTTTTTTAGTTTTTAGTTGTAGATGAACACAATATCTTTATTTTGTTTGTTTATTTTTATGTAGTGCTGAGGATCGAACCCAGTGCCTCACACGTGCAAGGCAAGTGCTCTGCCCCTGAGCCATGACCCAGCCCCTCTATCTTTTCTTTTTTCTTTTTTGGTACCAGGGATTGAACTCAGGGGCACTCGACCACTGAGCCACATCCCCAGCCCTACTCTGTGTTTTATGTAGAGACAGGGTCTCACTGAGTTGCTTAGCGTCTTGCGGTTGCTGAGGCTGGCTTTGAACTCGGGATCCTCCTGTCTCAGCCTCCCTAAGTGCTGGGATTACAGGCGTGTGCCACCATGCCTGGCGCCCCTTTCTTTAAGCAGCCTCCTAATACTCTCATCTTTGTCCTCTAAACACAACTCCCTTATAAAGTTGTGTTTTCAAAATAATTTTATTCAAGAGAGTGCATCTCCCATCTTACTAAATACCAACGGCATTAAGATGAATTTTTTTTTGGTATTGGAGATTGAACTCAGGGGCACTCAATCACTGAGCCACATCCCCAGCTCTATTTTGTGTTTTATGTACAGACAGGGTCTCACTGAGTTGCTTAGTGCCTCACTGTTGCTGAGGCTGGCTTTGAACTCACGATCCTCCTGTCTCAGTCTCCCTAAGTGCTGGGATTACAGGCTTGTGACACTGCGCCTGGCTAAAATAAATTTTTGTTTTGTGACAAATGAGCGCCAACAAACCACCACATCTGGAACACGGGAGGACAACCTTCCTACATGCACAGAAGAAAGTGTAACTAAGGACTCCCTCCTTACCTGAGCAATGGCTGCTTCATTATCCGCCAATCCCAACAAAAAAATCCTCACTTTGTCAATCTTCACGGGAACCGTTCTCCCTCTCCATTCCACTTCACTCATGGTAGCTGCCTGCTTGGCTCGAGTCTGCGTGATCAATGCCTGGAAAACAGTAAATAGTTAAAAGCTTTGACAGCAAAAATAATGAAACCTACTGTGTCTTTCTATAACCAACATATTATACTACTTGTATAGCAGAGTACATAAAAATTTGCTTAAATTTCTCCCTAATATCATATATAATTAGCTTATGAAAAGTCAAATATATTTTTTCCAATCTTTGACATTTCTTACTTTTTCTGAGTCCACATTGCTTGCTTAGGAAAAAAAAATAATGAAATACAGTATTTAAAAAAAAAAATTTTAGTTGTAGATGGACACAATACTTTTATTGCTTTTATTTATTTTTATGTGGTGCTAAGGATCGAACCCAGTGCTTCACACGAGACAAGCATGCTACCACTGAGCCACAACCCAGCCCCTGAAATATAGTATTAAGTGAAAAAGTTTTTTGTTAAAAATATAGACAGGGCTGGGGCTGGGGCTCAGTGGTAGGACACTTACCTAGCACATGTGAGGCACTGGGTTGGATCCTCAGCACCACATGAAAATAAATAAAGTTATGTCCATGTACAACCAAAATATTTTTTTAAAAGTGTATGTGTTTGTGTGTGTATGTGTGTATATATATACACACACATACATACATACACAAAGATATAAGTTGGGCATGGTGGCAGCACATACCTGTAATCCTAACTACTCAAGAGGCTGAAGCAGGAGGATCATAAGTTCAAGGCCAGCCTCAGAAACTCAGTGAGACCCTTTCTCAGACTAAAAAAGGAGCTGGGCATGGTGGCACAGCCTGTAATCCCAGCACTTTGGGAGGCTGAGACAGGAGAATTGCAAGTTCAAAGCCAGCCTCAGAAAAGGTGAGGCGCTAAGCAACTCAGTGAGACCCTGTCTCTACATAAACCACAAAATCGGGCTGGGGATGTGGCTCAGTGGTCGAGTATCCCTGAGTTCAATACCTGGTACCAAAGAAAAAAAAATAAAAATAAAATAAAATAAAATAAAAAAGGGCTGGGATCAGGTACGGTGGCATGCCTGTAATGCCAGCAGCTCAGGAAGCTGAGGCAGGAGGATCGCGAGTTCAAAGCCAGCAGTGGTGAGGCAGTAAGCAACTCAGTGAGACCCTGACTCTAAATAAAATAAAAATAGGGCTGAGGATGTGGCTCAGTGGTCGAGTGCCCCTGAGTTGAATGCCCAGTACCCCCCCCAAAAAGGCTGGGGATGTAGCTCAGTTGTGGACCACCACTGGGTTCCATCCCCAGTACCACAAAAAATAAAATAACATAATATAAAAATAGATATAAACATGTATATATTAGTAGCAACTATCCTTGGAGAATGGAATTATGAATTTCTTTCAAACCAAAATTTTTCACAAAAATGTACATACTAGATTACCTCCAGTTTTTCAGCCAGGAGACCTTCAGTGCCCCCAGACCTTAATCTCATCTGCATGAGTTCATTGATAGCTGACTGGTCCCCTGGGAAAGAGAGTCAGAGAAAGGAGAAAATCCTTAAGGGTCTGGTCTGTTTTCTTAAGAACTACTCAGTGTAGCTCAGACTTTCCCTTCCACAAGCACCTTGCAGTGAGTCCACAGCATGATCTATTTTCTGAAGATAAGTCCTTTTGCAAAGAACGAACTTAACTGGGGCAGTGAAAACACTCTGTAAGGCATTATCGTGGCGGATACACGTACTTTCAACATTAAACATCTGTCCAAACCCACAGTGTACCAACAGCACAAATGAACCTCAGTGTGAACTATGGATTACCAGAGAGTATGATGTGTCAACACAGGTCCATCAACTGTAACAAATATACCACTCTGGTGGGGGACAACGGTAACTGGGGAGGTCATATAAGTGTGGGGGAAGGGGATAAATGCAAAATTTCTGTACCTTTCTCTCAATATTGCTATGAATCTAAAACTGCTTTTTTTAAAAAATTAAAAAAAAAGACCTTGGCTAGAGACTTAAGCCTGCTCTTGGGGAGTTAAAGAAGGTGGTAGGATGGTAAGAGAAGCCAAAGAACTGCCTTCTGTAACACTGAGCAGGGCTAACTTTGACAAAAGCTCAGGCCAAGCATGGATGCAAAGGAAGGGGGAGAAAATTAAATATACACTCCAGGCTCTCAAATGAACTCCTAGCAAGCCCCCTATCAATGCCCACGTTAGGCACATAGCCTCGCGCCCTGCTCACCAATATTGTATGCACAGTAGCGGATGTTGGGGGAGATCTCTTCCACACGTTGGTTATACAACACAGCCTGCTCCTCTGTGAAAGCGCTGGCAAGCTTCTCATAGATAGTTCTGTAAGCAAAAAGGTCAGGTTTTACAGCAGCCTTATTTTAAGAAAATAAAGATTAGGAGGCTGAGACAAGAAAATTGTGAGTTCAAAGCCAGCCTCAGCAACAGCGAGGTGCTAAACTCAGTGAGACCCTGTCTCTACACAAAACACAAAATAGGGCTGGGATGTGGCTCAGTGGTTGAGTGCCCCTGAGTTCAATCCCTGGTACCAAAAAGAAAAGAAAGGAATAGGTGTCTAAGAGCAAAGCATGGTCCTTACAAGCTCTCTTTCCAACTCCCAGAACAACTAGCATGTTCTAAGGATAAAAGAAAGTAATCAACATTTCTGTGGGGAGAAAAACTGGCCTAACTTTCACAGAAAATGCTGATCTACAGCTCTTAGTTGTTCTACAGCTTGAATTTGACAAGCTTTAATCAAAAGTGTCACAGCCTTGGGGCTGGGGCTATAGCTCAGTGGTAGAGTGCTTGCCTAGCATGCATGAGGCACTGGGTTCAATCCTCAGCACCACATATAAATAATAAATGAATAATAAAAAATAAATATCCATCAACAACTAAAAAAAAAAAAAAAAAAGTGTCACAGCCTTTGGACCAGAGGACTTACTTGCATTTGTTAAAAGCCTCAATGGCGGCTTTCCATTCCTGATGTTCAAAGCGCAACATTCCTGAGAGGTAAGCCGTGTAAGCCTGCAGAGGGATGGAGAAAGAAGAACTGTTTCAATGTCAAAGAACTGGCACTCCAGCCTAACTCTGATATTAAGAGTGTGGAGGCCGATGTTGAGTGTGGTGGTGCATGCCTGTAATCCCAGCAACTCGGGAAGCTAATGCAGGAGGATCTCAAGTTCAAGGCCAGCCTTAGCAACTTAGTGAGGCCCTAAGCAATTTATTGAGGCTCTGATCAAAATTAAAAACAAACAAACAACAACAAAAAAAAGGGCTGGGAATGTGGCTCAGTGGTCAAGAGCCCTTGGGTTCAATCTCAGGTACCAAAAAAGAAAACTGTGTGGAGGCTAAGGCTAGAGTGGTGACTCATGCCTATAGTCCCAGCAACTCAGGAGGCTGAGGCAGGAGGATCGCAAGCCCAAGGCCAGCCTTAGCAATTTATCAAGATCCTGTCTCAAGATAAAATAAAAAAAGGGGCTAGGGATGTTGCTTAGTATACTGCCTGCCTAACATGCCTGAGGCTCTGGGTTTTATCCCCAGTAAAACAAAACAAAACAAAAAACCATGTTGAATATAACCTTACAAGATGATTTCTATCATCTTTCTTTAAAAATTTCATTACCAAGCCGGGCGCGGTGGCTCACGCTTGTAATCCCAGCACTTAGGGAGGCTGAGACAGGAGAATTGCGAGTTCAAAGCCAGCCTCAGCAATGGCGAGGCACTAAGCAACTCAGTGAGACCCTGTCTCTACATAAAACACAAAATAGGGCTGGGGATGTGGCTCAGGGGTCAAGTGCCCCTGAGTTCAATCCCCGGTACC
>PVHX01011814.1:0-26653 GCA_004024805.1 Geosciurus inauris
CTTATATACATAGGTTGAATCTATTTCATACACTATTTTTAATAATTTTGTGTATAAAGTAGTTTTGTGGTGTGGAATTTTACACAGTGCTCAAAATATTTCAGATTTGGAACATTTTAGATTTGGCTTTTTGAATTAGGGAATGTGAACTTGTATCACATCCTAGATTTAAAACCGGATGAATGATGACATGGTGGCTTGCTTCCTCCTACCCAAATTGTCAGAAATAGAACTAGGCCCTCTTTATTCAAAGCATTTTAGAAGGGCACCTGCAGCAGACCCAGAGATGAGGTAGCCCCAGTCTGTGAGTTTGCAGCCTGTTGGGAACCATGAGGAAGATCAAGTGTGTACCTAACTGGCTCATCAACTGCACCTAGCCAGCGCCAGGTAACACGTTCCAATACTTATCAGTCCAGTTCCTGACCAAGATGTCCCTCTCACCTTAGACTCTCAATTCCAGAGCAGGTTGTAAATATTTCTAACTTTTAAGGCACAAGCATGTAGGCTCTCTGGAGATGACACATGCAATTCAACACACTTCTCTTTTTAACTTTTCATCTTTTAGGGAGGAAACCTGTGTTCATATTATAAAATTTATAACCACAATCAACAGTGCCGGAAGCTACCCGTGAAATGTGTGAGGACCTTTACAGCATTGAAGCCAGTAAGGGAGGAGCTTGAATTGGGGAACTTATAGTGGCACTCTTGCTAGTAAGACCACCCAGTACAAGTGAACTCTCCCTCCACTCTACCCAGAAAGGTCCTCCACAGCATCGGAATGAGCATGACCGTTAGGAACTGAGCAGCCTGCCTGCCCCTACCTCTATCCTATTTTGGTGAAGAACTTTCTATCCAATCGCTTTGATCTGTTCAGATATAAATAAACGAGGCGCGACCCCATTCTTTGTCAGAAGCTATACCCATCTGGTCAGCTTGGCCTGTTCCCGGCCCCCATTCTGAAACTATATTTCTGTGTCCTGTGGCTATTTTGTAGTACTGTTTTGCTTTGCTTTCATTTCTCAGCCAGCCCATCCCTCCGGAGGGGAACACTTTCCCTCGTCCACCTGGGACATGAGCGAGAAAACCGGACCATCTAATGTGTTGTGGTCATTACTGCATAGCTATTTTTTACTTCTGTCAAATTTTTCATAAAGTTTGGCTCATTTGAAGTATCACCAGCCCATAATTCTTCTGGTGCCTTCCTGACAAACTGATGGCCATACTACTCCAAACAATCAGAGTCTGGTAGCAAGAATGAGGCAGTAGCTCTTACCCCTCTTACTACTGCTGGTGTCCCTGGCAGAGCCTGGCCATGCTGAATCAGTTCATGAGACTGTAGTGCTGAGGGCTGTAAAAGGGTCTTTCCTGAAAATAAAATAATAAAAAATCAAGCTCAGCTGGATTCTGATTTAATAGTATCTGGCAAGCTAACTATATTATTTTTGAACACAGAGACATAAATTTGATATGAATAATAAAACTGAAGTATAACATGGACAAAGGAAATATAAAATTCACCTAATCTTCAAAAGAAATTCTATACTTGAATAATTAACTATGCTCTATTTATAAAACTAGAATAATTGAAAACAGGATTTTCAGTTGATTCATATAGCCTCTGAAATATTTATTATTGCAAGTCGAAAGGATCTGTCTGGGGTTTGTCACTGAAAATGTCTAAACTCGGTGTCCAGATGTTTATTTAAGTTGCTCCCACAGAGTTCTAATGTCAATACCAGGGTTATCAGAGAGCATCGCTGTGGATCTTCCTTGACTAATATTCTTATTTCTGCTGCATCTTTGATGTTTTTGTTCATTAAAATTCCTGGCCCACATCCACAGAAATCTGCTGGGCTTGCATAAAAAATTAGTCTGCAGATTTGACATACAAAGATGCCCTACGTCTCCACAAAGATAATATTTATTAGCAGCTATCACTTAGTCATTACAATCAGCAGCACAGAGTCAGTTTAAGAGAATAAAAAAGATTACAGAACCCAGATTTTGGAATGCCTAGCTTGCAGATTCTGACTTCCTGCCTCTTCTTTTTTCCTGACGTTACGTAAAGCAACGTTAGAAGAGGCCATGGGATTGCTCACTGTGAGCTCACATGCATTCTTTTCCCCTCCTTCACTCTCACATACCCTGTCTTCTTTGGCAAACCTCAAGTAAAGTGACTTTAAAATAAAGGAAACCAGGCTCACTGTCAAAACTCACTTCCTAAAGTTTCTGCAGAAAAAGACACCTGGGAGAATGTTTTAAAGATGTATTATATGATGTCCTTTTCCTTTGTGTGAAAGTGGCAAAAGACAAAATGAGTGTATTTTGAGCTGACCAGATGGGGATTTTTTTCAAACCAGCTGCACAAAAGAAATACGTGCCAAAAGTTCCTCCTTCTCAAAACTAATTGAATTTTATCCAAATTGTTAAAGCACCTAGAACCCAAAGAGAGAGGATATGAGTGGATGAAATTTGCCTGAATATTCAAGAGTCTTGTGCCTCTGAAAGCTGGTCTAGGCTTCCAAGCTTAGGTCAAATAGGGAATTAAGACAAGCTAGAGATAAATACTATCAATCCTGTGCTGTTCAGTATGTTCACTGAAAAGAATGAAATGTGATTTGAATTCCAATATGAAGTGGAGAAAAGGGAAGAACCACTAATGATGCAGTGCCTTTGGAAGGAAGAAAGTTACTACTAGGAACTGGGAACAGATTAATTAGCTACACTGTCGATTTGATTAAATCATATGATTCCGAACTCCAAGAGTACAGTCCAAGAGGTAACTTCCTAGCACAAAGTAGTCACTCAGTAAGTGTTTCTTGGCTTTTCAATGAAAATCGAGTTCAACATTTCTATATAAAATTGGATCTCCAGGCAAATACATGTGGGAAATACTGGGTTAATTTAAAAAAGCTCTTTACCCCAGGACCTCTCAAAACCTCTATTATATTAAGACAACTTTGAATTTCCATAAGCGAGAGAGTAAAGGAAGCTGGAGATTATGCTATAGGATGTAGAAACTCATCTTACCACCAAATTGCAAATTTTTCCTCAGGATTTCTATATTAAGAGATACATTTGAGGACATGTGGACCAAATTTAGAAAATGGACAATTCACATTCAAAGAATTTAAGTGACTTGGCCAAGTTTGTTAATAGCAAAGCAGGATCTCTGCCAGCCTTTCACCTCCCCTCCTTGCCTCGCCCTCCCCTCCAGGACTGCTTCATCTTGACTCCTAGCCTAAGAGCCCAGGACTCTTCCTGGGAGCACTTCTGCTGCTCTCTTGCTAACAGACTTATTTTTACTTCAAGTAGAACCCAAAAGATACACACTTTTAAATCCCACACTTGAGGTAATGTAGCATTACCTGGTGATGGGTCGTAGTAAATGTAGCACGATTTGATCTCCTGAATATGGAAGAACATGAAGATCAGCTAACACTTGGGGGAAGTGGGAATGGAGTAGAATTTGTGTTTCTGTAACACCTTCCACTATGCTTCCTCACTGTAATTATTAGTATTCTCCACTGGACTGTTAATTTTAAGAGGCTAAGCAATCAACCCTAAGGTTGACCTCATGGTATGTGACAGGTGTTAGTGAACATCAATGGAATGGGCAAGTGACTGATAGAACAAACCAACAGGCTGTGTCTTTCTTTAAACAACTCAGCTCTTTGAAGGAAAGAATGAGTAACCCCCACCCTTCTGCCCACTATCTCTAAAAGACATAAGTAGAAAATGATTTCTGTTTCTAATGAAAATTCAGGCTGAAACACAGGCTGGGCTGAGGACAGTGGACAGGGTGCAGGCCAAGCTGCCTCACAGGATGCCACACAATAAAGACTGAAAAGCTTACTAAACAAAGCAACCATATATAAGTCATCTTTTTCATCTCTAGCTATTTGCTCAATAACTGGCACATAGAAGGTGCTCAGTAAATGTTGACTGAATAAATTAAAAGGATAAGCCACCAATATAATAGATTGAATTTTAAAGTCTAATATTACTTTGTATTATCTTCAAAATTACTTTAGGTTTTACACACAAATACAGGCAACACATATTTTGTGTAAGTTATAGATTTATGCAAGTTAAAGCAGTTAAACTTACTAAAATTAATAAATTAAACGAATTGAATTGATGGCTTCTAACTTGGTGGTTTCACGAACTATCCAAAAAGAAAACAATGTGTTCTGTAACCAGTTAGGCAAAAGTTTACAAACTCTTGTTGTCCATATTTTTTAAATATAGAACTTAGTTGAGGGCAGGGCACATAACCAGGATATGTATCTAAAGCCATATGTTACCTCATTGGAAGTTTAACTTTGCCTGAAAATGGTTAAAAAGCTTTTCCTGGAAAGAACATTAAATCTGTAATTCAAGTCTAGCCCTCTACTGATGAGAACCCACAGTATGGGTAGAAAGGGTTCCTTATGGAAATTTCTAGATGACCACTGTCCCTTCCTAGTCCTAGATTGTTAATGTGAATTTTACCTCAGATTTTCGACAGGATGAGAAAATTCCTTTGAACATTAATAACTTACATAATGCTTCTGTATACAAATTATTCTGGAAAGAAATACATGAATCAAATCTGAAAAGCTCCTCTGTTTAGACTCTGGGTGTGCCTATCCAAAAATTCTTGAGAAATAGATGTGGCTAAGAGCATTTCAGCAATCTGTGTATCAGCAATGCTATTTTCGATTTGTAAGTGACCATTTTGTAAGGGTGAGAAATCTCTTCTTTTTAAGAATCAGTATAATACAAACAAGCAGTAACACACACATACACCCTGAACTCAGCCCAGGTGTGTGTCCTGGGATCCAGAGAGGGGGTGGTTCCAAGGGAAGGAATGTGGCAGGACCTCCTGATGAGAAAACCCATCTGGGACTTGAGAAATCTGGATTCAATTCTTGGCTCCATCTCTAGCTCACCGCATAATTAAGGGGGCAAATCAACTAATCTCTCTGTCCTTCACTTTGTCCTCTTTGAAACGATAGTATCTGGCCTCTCCCTATTTCTCAGGAATGCCATGTCAGCAGATGCTGGGACACGGAGCCTCCGAGGCCAATTAGCTGTAGGCAGCAGGGAGCTGTGCCCAACCCCAGCTGCCCTCCTGCCCCAGCCTGTCTCACAAATTAATGTCTTTGGGCTCACAGAATCTGCTGGAAAGAGTGTGAATGAATTTCAGACAACTTAAAGCTCTTCCCTTTGGATGATGAGGCAAAATAAAATTTCTTTTGAGAATCACAAATTTTGTTTCAATGCATGAAATTATTATCAGTGTCATGAAAAGAAGGCATGATTAGGCATATGCAGGGAGGTGAGCCATTATAGAAGAAGCATCCACCTGAGTCAGGAAATCTGGGCTCTGTCCTGGCTCTGGCAGCTGAGTGGCCTTGAACATATCTCTTCAAATAATAGCCACTATTTACTGAGGAACACAGTATGCTGGGCAAGAGTGGAATATGAAGGGACCCATGCACTAGCACACCTTGCATATGCACAGTAAGTGCTCGATAAATGTTAGCTATTAATATGGTCATCTAATTTAATATCCTAATAAGTATATGACATAGGGCTATTATTCCCATTGTGTAGTTGGGAAAACTGAGGGACAGAGAGTGGCTGCTCACCTGCCTGCCCAGGCCTCTTAGGGAAATGAAGACTGTGTTCTCCCAGTGGCCAGAATGCTGCCAGACAAGGGCCCTCAGCTGTCAGCTTTCTTTGGGGATTGCTTCAGCTAAAGAAAACTGGCTTACCAAGGTCACGCTTTCTTCCCGAGGCAGTACGCACGCAGTGATTGATCAGACATGGTAAAAAATAAAAAAGGCCTGGCTTCCTGTATTAGTTTCCTTGGACTGCCATAACAGATTACCATACTCTGGGTGGCTTAAAACAACAAATTTATTTCCTTGCAGTTGTGAGGGCCGGAAGCCTGAAATCAAGGTGTCAGCAGGTTGGGTCCTTCTGGAGGCTCTGAAGGAGAGTCAGTTCCAGGCCTTTGTACCAGTTCTACTAGCTCCTGGTGGCTGCAGGCAGATCTTGGAGTTCCTTGGCTCGCAGATGCAGCCTCCGATCTCTGCTCTGTCCTTACTTGGCCTCCTCCCTGCATATCTGAGTGTTAAATCTCCCTTTCCATTCTCCTATAAGGACCATAATCAATGGGTTTAGGTTTACTCTAAACGCAGTGTGATCTAATTTGAAATCCCTCATTTAATTACTTCTACAAAGACCCTATTTCCAAATAAGGTGGCATTTATAGGTTCCAAGGATTGGGACTAGGTCATATTTGGGGGGAGGGGGCACTATTCAATGCTTTGCGCCTCCCACAGAGAACCTGCCCTGAAAGGCTATTGAAGCTCCAGAGTACCCTGCAAGGTCATTGGAGGCCTCTAAGGAGAAATATCACAGCCTAGCCTCCCCCGACCCTTCCATTACTTTCCACTCAAGCCTGTTTCTCCCAGTCCCTTCCAGTGCTTCCAAGCCTACTTCAAACACCCTTCTTCATGGGTCTTTCTGATCCCTATGGCTGGACATGAGGCTCTCAATCCTTTCTTGGTCGCTTGGCCCTGCTTACATTGGATGAGAACGACGTGTGCCTGAGGCAGCTCTGTGAGGTCCAGGACAGCAGGATTTGAGTCCAGCACGAATCTGCTGCATGTCAGAGCTGCCCCAGCGCGCCTACAATCGTGCTTCTCAAGTTCAGCCCCCTTGGTGCATGTATGAAAACACAATTGGTGTAACTTTATCTGGTTTGCAACCAGAGAAATGGAAAAACTGAGCTCTATATATGTGCTATGACTTGAAATGCAGCCCCAGGCCCATTTCTCTTCTTGCTCCGTGCTCTCCCTGGTTGTGTAATGGATGGAGAGGCCTCATCCCTGATCTTGTCATGACCATTCTCCGGAGGCCAGACTTGCCTATCCATGACCCTCTCCCAGACCTGTCTGCAAGGAACAAGTGAATGCATGTGTTGTCATCCCTCAGGACTGTTCTTTTCCTATGAACTCAGTTCCTTCCACCCTGGCTTAGGGACCACAGGGTGCTAGAACAGCTCCTATGGCTGAAGAATGTCTAGGTCTCACACTTCCAATGTGGCTGCTTCTGTGAAATATGAAATTGGGTTCACTTCTGAGGACCATAGGGCAGAGTCCCACCTCATGGAAGGGCTGTGGGTAGGCAGCCTGACTCTTCTGTCAGTGACTCGAGAGTGGCGGCAGGAAGGTGTTAACAAGGTGCACTGCGCAGGGAGACAGGCTGAAAGCAGGAAGAATAAAGTTAACAGTTGTATACTTAAGGACTACCTCATCCTCAGAAGCCAATGACAGCCATATCATCATTATTATTCCCACATTTCAGATTGAGGAGATTTAGAGGGGTTAAGTAACTCCCCTAGCCACTGGCTCTGGCAGGTGTCTAAAGGGTGGGCCATCCTCTGGGTGGGGTACTGTCAAGGGCTGTTTTCAAGCTTCCTATCTATTGTGCTTTCTCTATTCTCCCTTATCATTATGCCTGTGAAAGCTACAAACTGTCACAGCACTGCTGTCAGGACCAAAGGGGCAGGTTCACCCTTGGACCCAGTGCAGGGGCCTGTTTGACATGATCAGGGGCTCTCTCCACTCCATCATTGCCAGCATCCAGCAAAAGCCAGACTCTGAATGGGATTCAAACAAGCAGAGCACATGGGAAAGGTGGCATGGGAAATTCAAAAGGGCACTTGACTTAGAGAAAAATAGGGGCAGGTCTTAATAGTGTATGACCTTGAGAAAATCACTACCTCACTGACCCTCAGTGTCCTTCTCTGGAGATTGCTAGAATAATAACACCTGTCCTCAGAGCTCTTCTGCTGTTGAGGAGTTCAGAGGGGAGGTTTGAGCAGTAGATACCTGTATGAGAATAAGGGAGACCACAGATACCAAATCAACAAGCTGCTGTGTAGCAGAAGGCAGCAGCAGATCTGAGAAGAGGCTCAGGCATATGCAGAGGGTGGCTCTGGAGCCCCCCTTCCTCTTCTCCGTCTGCTCACTTTCTCCTCTATTTGTGTACACAGTTATCAAAATATTGAGTGCCCACTATGTGTCTAGCACTATTCAAGGCTGGGGAATGTATTAAAAACAAATAAAACTCCCTGCACTGATATTCTAGTGGGGGGAGTCAGACAGTAATCAAACAGGAAAATACACAATTCTATGGAGAAAAATAAAGCAACTAAGGAGATTTTATATTCACTGGTAACCCTTATAAGGTGACATTTAAATAGATACTTGCAGGAAATGAGAGGACTAGCCCATTCCACCTGGGGAAGGAACATTCAAGACAGAACAGCTGTGCATAAGCCCTTCGGTGGGACCATTCTTGAAATGTTACAGTAACAGCAAGAGGCCCCTATGGCTGGAGCAGAGTGACACTGTCAGGGACACTGGGAGGAAGGGTTGTTATATGGAGTTTTCTAAGTCCTCATAAGGATGTTAGCTTTTACTCGGAGTCAGAGGGGAGCTACTAGAGGACTTTGAGTGGAGACATCACCTGATCTAACTTATTTTTAAAAATCATGCTGGCTCCTGTGATGAGACTCTACTGTAGTGTGGGCAAGGGCAGCAGAGAGGCCAGAAAGGAGGCCCCTTTTATAATCCAGGCAATGAGAGCATAACCTGACCATCAAATTCCATTTTTCTTAGGGGTTCTGTTTTAAGACACATATTTTGGGAGATACTGACTGAGTTTAATTCCTCATTTTAGGAAATGGTATACTTAAATCCAAATAAATTTGGTGACTTGGCCAAGGATATCCTATGTGCTAATAGCCAAGCAAGAACTCTGCCACTATCTCCACCAATACATCTTGATCCATAGCCCAAGAGCCCCGATTCTCTTCAAGAGCACTGCTGTTGTAGCTGGGTTCAGAAGTGAGGTCTGAGCTAGAGATATAGGCCTGGAAGTCATATGTATAAATTGTACTTAAAGGGCTGAGAGTATATAATTCAGAGGTAGATCATTTGCATAGCATATGCAAGGCCCTGCGTTCAATCCCCAGGACCATAACAAAATGAAAATGAAAAAATTAAGGAAAAGATTCTGTAATAAATATGGAGAAAAATAAAGCAACTAAGGAGATTTTATATTCACTGGCAACACTTATAAGGTGACATTTAAATAGATACTTGCAGGAAATGAGGGGACTAGCCCATAAATAAAACTATGACATTTGCATGTAAATGTATGGAGTTGGAGAATATGATGCTAAGCTAAGTAAGCCAATCCCAAAAAATCAAAGGCCGAATGTTCTCTCTGATAAGTGGATGCTGATCCATGGGGGATGGGGGGGGGGGGAACTGTGCATGGGAAGAATGGAGGAACTTTGATTGGTCAAAGGCGGCAGGGAGGGGGAGGGGACTTGGGGGCAGGAAAGATGGTGGAATGGGGATGGACATCATTGCCCTAGGTACATGTATGACTGCACATATGGTGCGACTCTACATCGTGTACAACCAGAGAAATGATAAGTTGTGCTCCATTTGTGTACAATGAATCAAAATGCATTCTGCTGTCATATATACGTAATTAGAATAAATTTTTTTTTAAAAAGAAATCAGGAAAAGTGTCTCAGGAAAGGGAATGATCAACTATGTCAAACATTGCCAAGAGGAAAAAAATAGGACTGGGAACTGACTACTGAACTTAACAGCATGATCGCTGATGACTTTAACAATGCTTATTCTAGAGAATGTTGGGAATTGAAGCAATCGAAGTTGAAGTGGATTCAAAAGACAAGGAGTAGAGAGGAGAGGAGGATGGCGCACTGACAACTCCTCAGTCAGGCCTCCTCACCACCTCTGGACTGCTCGGGCCCATCCATGCCTATTTCATATCCTTGTCCTTCCCTTTCTCCACTTTCCATTTCCCCTCTTCTCTCCATAAAACTTGCCAGTTCCATTTCCCATTCCTGTAAGCCCCACTTTGCTTCAGTAAAAAGTTATCTAATAAACCCACATGCACCAAGAGATTAATTAGATCTGACGGATACTAATTAACCAGCAATACGCTTCAGGCCCCAAGACCCCTGTTACCTTGGAGGGTGGGAGAAGTCTGAGACGTCACAGAAGGATGAGTAGGAAGTCCAAGACTGATGGAGGCAGAGGGCTGAAGACCAAGAGGAGGAGGTGCTGCGGGAGTGGGCACACTCCAAATGGACAAGTCAGGCAGTGGGAAGGAAAAGTCAGGTCATGCTTATAAGTAATGGGCAGTGTGCATCTAGTCTTTAAATTACAGCAGCTGAAATTAGTTGCAATAGTTCAAACTATCAAAAAAATGAACATTTGTGTAGTTTCAACTTAGAAAAGAGTTCTGGCACTGTGCTTTTTCTGTTATTATACAAAATTAGAATTAATTATAAGACAACTCCTCCACACTAAGCAAGAACTCTGGGCTGGGGCAGAAGAGTTGGCTTTGTCAGAACCAGCTCCACAACCATAGGAAAGCCTCCATTTTTTTTGGTGCCTCAGTTTCCCCATTTAAAGTTTGTGGAATAAATGATATCTCAACTTCTCCTTTCCCGAAGAACTAAAGATGTTAATTCAAGACAAGATTTGCCTTCTATTTTGCCGGTTACATCTTTCCTAATAATGCTTCATTTGGACCCTTCAAAAAAGAGCTAAAGTGGAAAAGAAATTTTTAATTAAAAATTTGATCAATAGAAGATATGCTTTCATATTTACAATGCAAACACTAGAAATGCTATTTAATTCAATGTAAATATATGTGGTACTGATTAAGAGAACTGATGTATTTACTAGCTGTATTTTCAGACAAAATTTATATGCACAGAGTCTCCATCTTTTAAGGAGCATTTCTTGTATGCTCTAAATAAGGACTTGATTTACAACTCTCATTCTTTTGCCTTAATAATGTGAAATTTTTCCATGCAAAGCTGGGGTTCTCCTTAGCTCAATGTCCTAATTTCCCCTTGTCAAAATAGCTTTATAGGAAGTCTCTATTGTTCTCAGTTAATTTTAACACTAAATTAAAAGTTTCATATGGTGGTGATTTTGAAGCATTTTACTTCATATGGCAAAAGGTGCCTCCTAAACTGCTTGTCGTAATTGTTACCATCATTACAATAAGGTTTTCATATAAAATCTTCTAGCCCTCAAAGTGCTCTATAAAGTCCACACTTTGAAATTTTGTTTCTCTCAAAACATACCCCATACATTAGATAAGGGGTCACTGACCTCATCTTAGAGACTTAATAATCATGAGAGTACATAACTTCCCACTAGATTCAAAGGAAATAGTGGCATTTAAATCCTAAATCTAATAATCTAATGCTATTCCAGTGGCTTACCCTCTTTTTTGCCTTTTTTTTTATTCCAAGTTTTCTAAAATCATCGGGGAAGTAATAGATCATATTTAATTGTTCAGGCTTTGATGCTATGCTTTCAGAATTGCGTCTGATTTGTGGTCTGGCTGTGGTTCAGTATTATCCAACACTAGGTTTATTTCATCAGCCAAGTATCAAAGCTTCCTCACTTTAGCCAGAAATTAAAATAATAGCTTTAAGTTTCTCCCTGCTGTCAAGCAGCTAGTTGATAATGTGACTTGCCATATTTTTAAAATGACTGTATATATTCCCCATAAAAGCTGGATATATAATCCTTTTATTTGTTTAGCACAGGCACTCTCAATTCTCCTGCACAAGGACAAAAATCTTTTTTCCTAACAACTTTGTTTTAGCAGTACAAAGTATGCCATTAAGATTATAAAGGGCAAACTGTCAGATTCATCTGGTCTTCCAAATGAGGCTTATGATACTGATATCACTTTTCCTCAAATCTCTTCTAAAAGTTTTATGCAGCCAACTATCAAAAAAGAAGGAAGAGTGAAGACACCAGCAGTGGCTAAAATAGTCACAAAGTCCTAAAATGATTAAAACATTCCAAATACAAACTCTTCAGAAGAAAAAAAGCTCCTTTGTGTTTAAGTCATAGAGAAATGACAAATGCCACCCTCGCTGGCCTAGAATCTGCACTTCCTAAAATCTGAATAAATCTTGAGTGCTGGGTTCTTTTCTAGGCTGCCTCTGAGTGACCTTGAGCAAACCACCTCAACATCCCAGTTATAGGAAAAAGAGATAATCATACAAGCTATCTACCTTCTACCTGGGCTCACGGCACTCCTGGATCCCTAGGGAATACAATATGGATTAGAGAGTCTTATGAACATGAAAAATTATTAATCCTATTGATGATTACTGCAGAATGAGATTAGTCCTCCTAAGTCTTTCACAGTTCAGGCTAAGCTCCCAGAGCTTCAGCTTGTTGATGTCATCAAAATTCAAGGTAAGAGTTGACAATTTCTGCAAATTTACCCCATTTTCCTGTTTGAAGCTTAAATTTGACCTTCTAAATCTTTCTCTTCCTAAGTCTTCACAATCAAAATTATACTTTAATTATTCACACTAAAACAGCATTCTCAATGTTCCCTGTAACTTATAGAAACTAAAAATATTCACCCTTTTAGAAACAATAAGTGTGTACTTTAGTAAATGGCAAGGTTTCAAATCTTCTACTAAGTTCAAAATATAGATTGTTGGTAATACAAAATTAATTGGTTAGTGATAGAATTTTTCCCCAAAAAATGAACAAGAAAGGATGTGTGCTACTAAGGACACTTTTTGTGGAACTGGACAAGCTGATTCTAAAATTCTGCATTTCAATGAAAATGCAAAGAGCCAAAAATATCCAAGTCCTTTTGAAGAATAATATGGCATGCCTTGTTCCAGCCTAACTGTCAAACTATCATAAGTAAGGCAGTATAGTATTAGCACAAACAGGTTAGCAGAACTGAAGAGAGAACCCAGAATAACATAAACATGCACTTATGTTTAATATGCATACGTGCACAAAGAAGTAGGTGAGGACCATCTTTACACTCCACACTGCTACAAGTGGTGACCCAAGACCTCCTTCCCCGATGATTGTATTCCAAGTAGAATCAAATTATAAAGCATTTTCCAACTAGAAAGATTTTAAAAGAAAAGAATGTATCTTCATGGCTTCAGGATAGAAAGATTCCTTAAAATAAGACACAAAAACCACTAAACATAAAAAAAAAGATAGGTTTGCCATTAAAATTAAGAATTTGTTACAATATATCATGAAGAAGTTGAAAATTGATTCCCAGAAAGGGAGGTTATTTACAATATATTTAAATTTAACCAACCAAATACCAAATTCATTGAATAGTGTCCACAATATATCCTACAAATCAATGAGAAAAAAGGACAGCCAACACAATAGAAAAATGGACAAGATTCAAATGGTCATTTTGCAAAAGAAGAAATTCAGTGACCAATAAATATATGATGATGCTCAATGCCATTCCAACTTAGAGAAATGTAAAATAAAACTAGAATGAGCATTTACTATGGAAACATCACAGTGGCTAAAATTAAAGTTTGGCAATACCAAATGTTGGTAAACTGGAACTCTTATGTTGTGGAATGGGTGGCAAGAATATAAAATATTAAAGCTATGCATACCTCATAACCCAGCAATTCTATCACTAAGTGTATGTCCTATAGAAACATGCTTTTGGGCACAAAGATGCTCATTGCAGCATGTTTATCATGGTCAAGGCCTGAAATATCACCAAAGTGCCCATCAGGGTAGAATGAAGAAATAGTGGTATTAATGAAACAGCACATTATATAGTAATGAAGATGAAAGAAAAAAAAAACACCTACACGTGACATGAATTTTCTAAGCATGTTTAGTGAGACACCAGACACAAGATATATAATGATTCCATCTTTACAGAAGTCAAAGTGGGCAAAACGGACTCTTGTTGCACATGTAACTGGTAAAATACCTTTTTAAAAAGATGCAGGGGCTGGGGGATTACCACAATCAGGATGGTAGTGACCCCTGAGGGACACAGGATTACTAAAGGGGAACACTCAGGAAGTATCTGGAGGGTTGACAGCAGTTTCTCTCTGCATCAGCTTTGTGATTACATAGCTGTTGCTTTGTCCAGTAAACTGCATACATTTCATATACTTTTCTGTAGCTGTATTTCACAAATATCAAAAGGGAGGACTTGTTCTACAGAGTATTAACACCAATTAAAGCCATAATGATTGCATGGGAAAAAAAATAGCAGAAGGCTCAGAAACAAGCCCAAGGCATAAAAGACACACAGGAATTTAATATTCTGTAAAAATATTACAAATCAGAAGGGAAATGGTGGCTGATGATATTGAACCAATTGGTTCAATCAGTAAACTCTTTGCAACAATTAACATTTGAATCTCTATCTCATACATATCACCAAATAAACTTGAGATAGATTAAAAATTTCCCTTTCACCCCAAAGTTATGTAGAAAATGAGTTCAGGTATATAAACAAGATAAAATTCCTTTTAAGTTAAAAGATAACTATAAAAAGTGAAATTAAAAATACTGGAAAAATAGGGGTTAATATACATACTTGGGTTAGGAAAATTTATGTTCAAGTACACATGCAAAGATAAACTCCTAAAGAACACAATACATCAGTTGTATTAAAAGGCAAACGGCACACTAAGAATAATTATATGACAAAGGATGGACATCCTTAATTCATAAAGAAAACTTGTAAGCAAAAAAAAGGGCCAGCTCTCCAAGAGAATAACAAAAATATGAATAAGCAAATCTCAAAAGAACAAAGAAATGGTCAATAAACATGAAAAAATAACTCAATCTTCACTATGTAATTAAAGAAATACACATTTTAAATGTAGACTTTGTACTTATTCAATTTGCAACAATTTTAAGTAGCAATTTTTAATTCTAGGTATTTGATATATTGCTAGTGGGAACACAAATGGACACAATCTGTATGTAGTCAGTGATGAATTATCAAGATTCTCAAAAATTTACATCCCCTTACTGCTAGCAATTTCATGTCTACAAAAATATCTTCTAGAAATGTCATTGTGTGTAGATGTGACTATCTTTTAAGATATTAATCATATCACTGTTTACAGATTGCATAATAAACAATAATAATAAACAATCATAATAAACAAACAATAATCTAGTTATTAAACTAGAAATTTGTTTTAAAAATTATAGTATACTCATGAAAAATATTCTGCAGCTATCTGAAATGTAAAATATTTAATGTGGGAAACTTTATAATATATAGACTACAAAACAATGTATATAGCATTATTTTTGAAAATATACATGTATTGCGTATACAGAAAAATAAGTACAAGTGCAAACACTCAAATGTTAGTGGAGATTGTCTCTGGCTGGTAGGCTTAAAAGGGACTACATATGAGCCTTCTGTAAAACTAGCTTTCCAAAAATAAAATGTAATTTCAAAAGAACATTAAATAATTTTGTGTTCTGAAGTCATTTACTATTAGTTTTTAAATGAGACTGCTAACTCAGAATACGTTTTACATTTGCTTTTTGTCAGGGACAGGGAAAATGGAAAGCACACAATATAAAACTAAGCCTTTCCCATCACACATGCATCTGACCTAAATGTGTTTTGCCAAAATTTTATATTTGGATAATCTCTTTCAAAGAAGTTAAATTTAACTAAATACCAGTAAAATATCACCATTAGCATTTGGAGTTGCTCTAATTAAAATTTTATTTTTCCTTTCAATACTTTTAAAGGCTCCACATTAGACAAGGAATTCTTTTAATTTAATAACATAATTTCTCTGGAGACAACCATATAATCATTTTAAATGACAGGAACATGTATATATAGGAGATTGAGGTCTCTGCAGCCTATATGTCTCTTTGGAGAAGGGGGGAAAGCAATGTAGTGACAATTCAGTTATAACTTTGAAAAATTAACTGGTTTTCTTACTAAAACATGAATGTGCTATACATGAACCTCAACTGTGAGAGCAATGAACTCCAGTCAGGTAAAGCATGAGAACAGTTACTCCTTTCACTTAGCTCTCAGTCTGCTTTTCCTATACCACAAGTTACTCCAGGCAAATCTGGTCATCTAGAAAACCCTCTGCCCTCCAGCATCTCCTCAAAGTACTCCTTATTCCTAATCAGAAGTAAGATAACAATCTTCCTAAGGAAGACAAAAGAATGAAATAAACATCTGTGAAGCATTTTCTATGAGTGTGTTTCAAAGTAATTCACATCCTAGGTCTCAATATTCCATGTAAGCATACACAGAGTGCTTTGGACTTCTCCCTTCATCGCTCAAAAAAGATGGGAACTATGTCTTCCTAATTTATTTTAGGTGCCTGGAACAACCAAGTGTGTCACTGAAAGACATAATAAATGCTATTTGATAGAAGTAAGAATAAGGAAAAAAGCAAAGTTATCTACTTCCATTTGAAAGAGAAAAAACATATTCCACCACATATTAAAATATCAGAACAATGCACGACATATCGCAAAATTTTAATACAATGTGGTTAAACACAATATTGAAATATTAAACTTTTCAAGCATATGAAGATCATCTTCTGAAAGACAAACAGCTTTTTTTTTTTGTAGTGACGTTTTTGTAACTTTATAAAGTTTTTTTCCCTCAATAGCATCTGACACCGATCTTGATACTTGTTAGGAAGTCTGATGGAAGATAATGACTTCTCAAGAGTTGAAGATTTAGGAGATAATTCCAATGCCCATCTTCATAATTCATCATCAGAGGACTGATCGTCACCTTCATCCCTTACTTCTCGGTACTTCCCTGAAGACTCCCCTTCTGGATTATAATTCTGCATTTTAATATTCAGTCTTTCAGCTAATCTTTGTGCGGCGAGCTTTGCTTGCATCTCCTTTAAAACAGAGCAAATTAAAAAGTCACACATTCATGTCTTTTCCTTACAATTTTTCCATAGGAAGTTATTTAAACAGAATCTGAGATAAAGGGGCAGAACAGTCACTTAGTGCACTCTCTCACATCACAAGGAGCCTAACTCTGTGTGTCCTATTACAGATACAACAGAGCAATGTATGCAAAAGCTACCAGCCTGCTATAGTTATAGTTATCAACCTCCATTAATAAACAACATTGCATTGAAGCCGGGCCTACCCCCACCCTATGGTCAATCTCAAGAAAAAACAAAAACACATTGCACTGAAATGACTACCTCTATAAGAACTAAGTTCAGCACACAATAATTATAAACATAGACACACTGACTATGTGTATTATACACATTGATACAGGAAACAATTTGACCTATCAAATGCTACAAATCACTAATGCTATGTTGATTTCTGACAGAGCCCTCTTCCCTAGACAAAATTATGGTTTCTAGGCCCAAGAGTTACATTTCAATGGCACAAGCAAAATCAAGATATTACTACTAAAAAGCTCATTACCCCTTTCCAAATAAAGTTCAACAGAAATTAGTACCTAACCAAAAGTCCAAATGAGTTTCAGTCTGGCAGTTCTTACACACCCCAGAACTTCACTACCAACTGGTAACAGGGAATAATGCTTATTCCTCATTTGGCTCTTCCTTTTCTGCCATACCTCTTGAACTTACCTTATGTCCTTCCCCTTGGGCCTTGAAAATTATGAGTAGGTTTCTGTCAAAGAAACCAATTTCAAGCTGAAGGGTTTAATTCAACCTAAAAATGTCTTAGGACATGCATTCAAGATCCCAGAGACAATTTACAAAACACCTCCTCAATGTTATAGCCATAACTAGCAGTAATTTTCATACACTGAGAGGAAGAGTAAAAAGGCATGCCTTGAAAATGCCAATCCAAACCAAGTGAACTTTTATGAAAAGCCAAACAGATTAATAAACTAGTTATATATTAATTGGTACATGGTACCTAACTAAAATCCAGCTAAGCAGTTATCTATTAAGTAGGATGGGATGCTGTTTTCCCGGAGGCTCAAATTATTACTATCCAAGAATGTCTAATCCTTTCCGTAACACCATAGTCCTCATACTATTTGCTCCCATTTTATTAACCTGTACACAAATTCTCAAAGTACATGCTTAAATTCCATGCAAAAATACAGATATTTGGAGAAAGTGCTATATAATATTGACTGAGATGCCGAAAGTAGGAAATTCTTCTCTTTTCACACGGGCATCCAGATAGTGCTCCACTATTGGCAACACACTATCCTTCCACCCACTCTGCGCCTGTATTGATGGTGATGGAAGTCTGGGAGCTATATTTCCTTGGGTTGGATTGCACCAATGAGAAGCTATGACATGGATATTATAAGGTGAAAGAGAGATGAAAGAAAGTTGATGCTATTGCTATCCTAATGGGAACAGGCAGAAGCATAGGCTGTTACAATATGAAATTTAGCAGCAGTCTCTCCACAATTCCTATTAAATCATCACTTTGAGGCTGCAGGTAGTTATTATCATCTCCAGCTGTTTCCTGCAGTTTTAGTAACTTTGTAACTGAAAACTAATGGCACATGTCTAAGAACTAATGGCCTCCTCAGCTGACCATTTCTCTAGCACCTAATCCCTTCTATTAAATCCTTTCCTCCTTGAACTACCTGGAGTAAATCCTGACATATGTAAGCAGGAAAAAAAAATTCCTAAATACCTCATAATTCTGTTTCTGCTGTTTCTGAAGTGCCAAAGAGTCTTCTATGGAAAGCAGCTGTGCAGGCAGATGGTGAAGTGGCAGGAGCCGCGCTGCTGTGATGTCATCAAGATGCTGCTTGTCCCTGCGCTGCCGCTCTGCTAAGGAAACAGGAGACTCTCCCCTCTGAGAGTGACTAGGTGAGTCATTCTGTTGTGATGGTAAACTAAAGGAGAAAGAATTTGTTATATGATCAGACTATTTCCTTTTTATAAACACAATCAAAACATCCACAAACACACACAAATGGTCTTTAACCCCAATAACCAATTCTTGCACAAAGGTAAAAGTAAGTTTATCCACATTCATTACTCTAATGAGGGTATGTGTATACACACAGATCCAGGCCCTTTGCCTTCTCCTTCCCTCTTCCCACTTTATACTTGAACTGAAGCTATTTTTTCAGTTACTCACTACAAGAATGTTTGCAAAAGGGCTTACTGTCCAGTAGAGAGGAATAAGCATGTAAATAGTTTTAGTGAAATATAGTGCCTCAGGTAAAATAAGACATGACCAGGAGGAGAAAGAGAAATTGTCAGGAAGGCTTCAAGGTGAAATCTTGAAGAGTCTTGGAATAAGTGCTCATACACAAATGAGGGGAGAAGGGCATCCCAGGACAGTGAATGAGGGGCACCATCCAGGGAGCACAGGACAGACATTTCATAAAGGGTAGCAGAGCTGGATGGAAAAGAAGCTGAGCCCAGACTAAATGAAGAGTTCCAGTCTACTTACTACTTAACAGATTCTGATTTGTATTTTATAAATTTCACTCTAGCAGCAGTGGAGAGGAAGGGCTGCTCAAAAGACCAGAAGGAGGAACAGTCCACATTTTAAGCCCAAGAGAGAGATGAGAACCTTCACTTTGATGGAAGATATGATAAAGTAATAATAATCATAGAGATGAAGAGCAAGGAAATACATCACTTAGGTCTTCAAGGTTAGCAGGCAGTGGCGATGAGGAAAAAAACACCTTGGGGAGAAAACGTGGCAGTGGCACTATTAATATGGGAAATACAGGAGAAAGTAAGTTTGGAAAGAGAGACAAGTTCCACTTTGTACATGAACTTGAAGTGCCATGAAACACCCAAGTAGTCATGTTTTATAGCTAACTGGCCATGCAAATCTCAAGTAAGGCAGATAGATGTGGCAGCCTCTAGCATCCAGGCAGCGTACGAATCCAGAAGAACATGGAAAAATCAAAGGAAGAACAGAAAAGCCAAGGAACACGATCTTATCCCACTGCCTACCCTCTAAGCCTCTGCTCACAGGGAAGTCTGATGCCCACCTGTTTATAGCCTAACACCCCTCCATATCAGCCCTTCTAACTGCAGACAAGGCTCCTTCTCTCTTAAACTTCCCTAATCCTTGGTAGCACTCACTGCTATTCCCTTACCTCCCTCTTGTTCTCAAATGACCATAATACAGAACTAAGACCCACTTAACACTTTTACTGTTGCCTAATTATGCTTCTAGTTTTCCAAAATGTCCTCCTAAAAGTGAAGAAAGACACCTCACTCATACAAGATGAGAATGAATTAATGTAGTATGATTGTGGTTTTCTACACAACAGAAAAGAACTTTTGACGTTAAACTAAAAAGAAGAATGGCATGGTAGGGGTAAACTTTAAAGTCTCTTTTTAACAACCACAAAAATGTTTTAGGTATTGCTGACTAGGGGTTTTCAGTTTTTCAATGAAAGGTAGCAAACAGTGGTTTGACTTTGTATCTGAAGTTATATACTCATAAATATAGGCAGGTATCAATTACTACTCCCTAATATCAGTATTACATTTGCTTTAAGGGCAATTCTTTTCTCTTCAAAGAGCTTTTATTTTCCTGCAGATCTCAGAAACGGATCTGTAAGAACGAACTCAGAAGCAGAATTTGTACCCATCCCGCTCAACTCTATTTTCAACGTTTTTTATTTTTAACTCCTCTCACCTTCCCTTCCCTCAGAAACTGTATTATAATTTAATTTTCTTTACAAGTGTATAAATCTTAGGTCCTCATCTAGAACCTAAAGACTCTGAGAAGCATAGTGAGCCCACAAGAAACAACTGAAAAAGTCCATCAACTTCTCCAACTGCTTTTCTCTTAGATTACAGACCAGTAGAAGCAGAAGCTGTATACTAGAAAATGGTACTGAAAAAAATTGGCCATAATAAAATCCTTTCTTCAATTCTGTTTATTATGAAATACTGGCTGAGCATTCTGAAATATATTCTCCATCTGCTATTTAAAGCAAAACTGAAGTACGGTTCAACAGAAATCCTCCACTCCAGCCAGGCTGATCTGTTTCCACAATATGTTCATTCCTACCTACAAGGAGCACTCACACAAAACCCACTGAACTTAAAAGGATTCTTCCAACATTTTGAATTTCACACATATTATGTTCCTGTGACAGACCTATTTCCAATGATACTTACACATTTGTTTTAAATTTATGTGGTGGGGGCACTGGATTTTTGGCTCGCATTTCTAGCACTTCCATGTAATGAGGCTTCTTAGGAGTCCTACCACAAAGGCCCGTCAAGTTCTCAGCACTTTTATTTTCTTCTAAGTATTGTGTACCTTGGTCTGTAACCGTGAACTTTTGGAACTTATCAAGAAACATGTTGTCAAAACTGCTGGAAATATCTTCTGCTTGACTTGAAACACAATGCTCAGGGAGATGCTCTCTAGCTTCAGGTAAGGAAGGTCCCCTGGCTCTGTTGTGGGAAGCTGGGCACTTGTTCACTGTGTACTCAACCTCTGGAATCTCTTCATCACCTTTGTGAGTACAACGTTCAAGTCCCTGTTTTTCTGAAGTTGTGTTAGATGATTTGATGTTCTCTACAAAGGAAGAGCCAGGAACTAGTGATGAAGTATCAAGTACTCGGTCAGAACTCTGGGCCTTTTCTATATCCATATCAACTCTTTCAATTACTTTTTGCCTTAGCTTACAGTCTAAACTAGCAGAATGAAACAGTTCACGTTTTCTTCTAATTTCTTCACGCTCTGCAATGGCAGCTTTCAGTTTGGCAACAGTGTCTAAGATCTTTTTACCTTTGTCGGGCAATCTGCAAATGAATTTTCTGTCAAATGAAAAAAAAATATTTATATATTAGAACCATGTTTTTAAACTTTTGATTTATCATTTAAAAGGCAAAACATTAACCTCAAAGGGAGAAAAACTGATTTTTAAGTACAAAATCTGATTTCTAACCAGCCTCAAACTGAAATTAAACAAATAAGACAACTATTAAGTTTGGGAAGAGACAAGCTCCACTTTGTACATGAAATAACCCCAAATTTAAGGAAACACAGGCAGAATAAATATATGACTCATTTGTCTCATCTCATTAGAATTTCAGCAAAAGTATTTTAAGAATACACATTGAGCATTCCTATTCTGAAAATCCAAAATGCTCCAAAATCTGAAACTTTCTGGGCATATTTGTATAAACCATGTATGAAATATGAATTTCATGTTCCGACTTGGGTCCCATTCCAAAGATATCTCATTATTTATATACAAATATTCCAAAACCTGAAAAAAATCTGAAATTGAAAACATTTCTGGTCCCACCCATTTAAGATGATGGATACTCCACCTGCATAAAAAATCATTTAAGACATTCCAAAAATCAACAGTTCTTAAAGTGTGATTTCCAAAACAGGGTTGGGAAATGGGTAAGGTCTAAACTATTTTCATAATACTAAAATGTTACTTGCACTTCCCTCTCGCTTTCTCATATAAGTACAGTGGAGTTTTCCAGAGGCTATATGGTATGAATTGAACTTGTTTTTGTGTATACTATATCAAAGGAGTTTCCCATTATTTCTGATAAATCAGTAAGTATCACTAGATATAACACACATAAGAGCTCTTTGGGATGCCCAATAACTCTTAAAGAGTTCAAAAGGATCCTGAGATCCAAAAGTTAATTCACTGCTGTACATTAAAAACTCATTCTCGGGGCTGGGGCTGTAGCTCAGTGGTAGAGTGCTTGCCTAGAGTGCTTGCCTGAGGCCCTAGGTTCGATCCTCAGCACCATATATAAATAATAAATGATAAAATAAAGATCTATCAACAACTAAACATATATTTAAAAAAAAAACTCATTCTCATAAAGGCAAAATATCTGTCTCTACTAGTAAGCTCTCACCCCAAATAATTATTTGTCCTTTTTGCTGAATTCCTCTTCTGATTCTGTTTTTCTTTAGTCAAGTGGAGAGGAGGTTATATCTTGAACCCTCTGGCTATTCCTTCTTCAATATGACACTGCCACAATTTCAACTGTATAAATTAAAACCTTTGTGCAACTGAGATTCCTGTATTTTCCCAGACTTCTCCTAAGTGTTATGACTTCTCCAGCTTTTAATTAACCAAATGTCTGTCATGCTATCCCCTCAACTCAGGATACTCTGAGTAAAATGAACCTTGAATCCATTCCTTTTCCTCAATATTCCTGTTTTCGTTAGTGGCTCCCTGTGCAGACGGGAAACTTCATTTATCTCTGTCAATGACATATTCAAATTATTTCACACTTGAAGTTTTCCCATTCCCCCTCTGCTACCTTCCTTGTTCACTTTCTTAAAACTCCTTTGTTGAAAACCTCTTTCTGAAAATACACTCATGAGGTCCTCTGCCTTAAACCATCATGCACCAAGCTACTAAAGCTGCCTTTAAAAAGTCACCTCATCACATCGCTCCCCTGCTACAATCCGCCGTCTGCCAGCTGAATGAGTACAACTTTCGTGGCCTAATAAACCACGTTTTATATTCTCCTCTTCCCACCTCTTACAGTTCCTGCAAAAGTAGGATCCAGAGATAAAACTGATATGATAACACGTTATGGTCAGGGGCGTGGGGAGAAGGGCAAGGGGATTTAGGATCCAGACATTCCCTTCACGGAGCCAAAACAGTAGCTGAGTACATTAAACCGAGGCAGAGCTGCAGGCTGGCTGAAACGCCAAGCAGTACACGAGCCATCCTCGCAGGCGGTACGTGCTTGGCCAGGAAGAGGCATAGCATGGCCTTACGGCCAAAGGCTGTCCACTCGCCCTCGGGATTGAAATGGATCTCACCGACACAAGGTCACCTTCCCCCGAAGAGAACGCAGGAGGGGGATGGGGGCGTCCCAGGGAGCCCAAACCCTAGGAGCCCAACGGTGCCGCCGCAAGACCCCAGCTTACTCGTTGCGCAAAAGTCTCTCCTGGCGCTTCAACATCTCCGCCAGCTCCGCCGAACTCCGCTGCCCCAAGTCCTCGGGAGCTTGGGGCTCGAAGCCGCGGGGCAGCGAGAACATTCTGCGGGGGCTGAGGCTGGCGCGGCGGGGGACAGTCGGCTTCCTCGGAGGGACCCTCAGCTGGCGCCGGATCCGAGGCCGGCGGCGACTCCGG
Source organism: Geosciurus inauris (assembly GCA_004024805.1). Lineage (NCBI taxonomy): Eukaryota > Metazoa > Chordata > Mammalia > Rodentia > Sciuridae > Geosciurus > Geosciurus inauris. The sequence continues at coordinate 23,988 of PVHX01011814.1, forward strand.
GGCACGAGCGGGAGTCGCCATTTTCCCGGAAGAACGGGTCTTCTTCGAGCCGAATCGAGCTTTATTGAGACGCCGGAAACAAACACAGACCGATAGAAGGGGGTGTCCGGAGGAGCACGAAGGGGCGGAAGTTACGTGAGAAGACGCAAGCACCTGAGTTGGCGGGCTTTCGGCGGGCTTTTCTCTGCTGATAGACTGTGTGTTTATCCAAAAAGTCTTCGTGACCTTACCACCTTATGTGGAAGCGAACAAAGAGCCACGGCCCCCGTTTCTCTGAAATTTACAGTGGTGGAGGGACAACAACATGTAATCGTAAAGTTGGAATAGGCACTTGTAAGATATCTATGAGAACTGAAATTGGAGTAGAAATTTGAAGGATGAGCTAGCCTTTAGTGAGATAGGGGAGAGAACAGGATTTGGGAAACCCCAGCCTATGGTGTGGTGCCTCCTAGCCCAGTTTAGTGAAGCCCTGAAATGTTAAAGTTGGAAGATTTCTTAGAGACCATCAGCATACCTTAATGGGGCTCACTGGCATTTGGAACTGGACAGGACTTTGCAGCACTTGCCTGGGGCTTGGTAAGACTTTTGGTATCTCTGGTTTCTGCCCACTAGTTGCTATGACAATCCCAAGTTATTTTAACAATCCAAAACATTCCCTCTCCTTTTCTAAAGGCCCACAGAGAGGTGATAAGTCATGGGAGGTGCTGTACAAGCAGCAAAGAACCTTTCATAATTTTTTTTCCCATCTATAGACAAACAGGCACAAAAACTAAAGTATTGCCAAAGAAAAACAAAAATGACAGCAGCAGATTTCAAACCATAATGCCCTGCAGATTTCTCCACCAGACCAATTAGAAAGCTCCTTCTTCACTTTAGATCTATTTCCAGATGTATAAAATTGAAAAGATTTGTTTTCTGGCTAAAAAGGGGAAGACTGTAATAAGCAGAAGACTCAACTTTTAGGTCAGCAAAGAAAGCTGTGCTCTGAAGGAAAGAATAGGAAGCATGCGAAGTCAGCACATATCTTGCCAATAACTTCTAAGTCCCACCTACAATTCTTGGTATAGAAATTGGAGTTTTTAGGGGATGGGACATAGAAGCAGGAAAGATGGTGGAATGAGATGAACAAAAATACCTTAGGTACGTGGATGACTGCACTTATGGTACAATTCTATATTGTGTACAACCAGAGAAATGAAAAGTTGCGCCCCATTTGTGTACAATGAATCAAAATGCATTCTGCTGTCATGTATACCTAATTAGAATAATAAACCAAAAGATTTTTAAGAAAAAGAAAAAGGGGGAAAAAAAAGAAAATTGGAGTTTTTCTCAATCCTGGGTAATAGCCTATATAAATGCAAGCTATCTCTTCCCAAGGAACAAAAGCTTCAAATAAAATTCAAAGCTACTCCAGGGAGCCAAATTGCAGCCATTTCTTTACACACACACCCAATCTAGTTCATTCTGATTAGATTAATATATCAAAATAAATGTGCTCAGCTGGGCAGTGGCCCATGCTTGTAATCCCAGCACTTTGGGAGGCTGAGGCAGAAGAGTGACCAGTTCAAAGGCAGCCTCAGCAGTTGCAAGGTACTAAGCAACTCAGTGAGACCCTGTCTCTAAATAAAGTACAAAATAGGGATGGGGATGTGGCTCAGTGGTCAAGTACTCCCTGCCCCCCAGTTCAATTCCTGGTACCAAAAAAAAAAGTGCTCAATATAAGCGCTGCTTTCAATAACTTTATCAACCCTAACTGAATAAGAAATAAGGCCCTTGAGTCAAGTGGTTGTCCTTGGCACGCTCTACCCTAAGATTCTCTCATCTTTCCCTTGGGCCCCAGATGGCAGCTCTTGTTTCCTCCATAGTAGTGAACTCCCATCTTCTGATCCTGAGCACGCTGTCCTCAAGACAAAACTTCTCTAATTATGTTAAACAATGTGTTAAACATTTTATATTTTTCTTTTGTAATAAAATTGGGAAGTCTTTTCAGTCAGGCAGCTATGTTTGTGTTTTTCTGTCTACCCAAACACATATAGCAAATAGAATCTCCTTCTTTTGCAATTTTTCTCTTCACTGGTCTCCCATTTTTCCTTTCTATAAATGAAACATTCCTTTTGTATATACAAATCCTAAGCTTTTGCAGTAATATTAACCATAATAACTGTGAAAATATTTTCAGTGGTGTAGGATAGAATCTTTTACACAACATAGCTCAGGGATTTGAGATATCAAAATACAAATCTGAGTTCTTACCAATACTCATGTGCAAACATCTAGTTCTTCAGTCAGTAACCAAGAAGTGTGAGAAGAGCAAAATCTACCTGCAACAAAAGCAGGCTGCTTGTACTTCAAAGTGAAAATAGGCAGTTTTCTCATAATCCATCAAACAAACAGAAGATCAATATCTGGAACACAAATTTTCACATCAATGTCTATGGATAATTTTATAGAATAGAGAAATTAGAAATGGAGAAAAAGCAAAGCAAGAAACAATGAATGCCACAGGTTTTATCATTTGCAGCTGAAACAGCAAACCCTTGAAAAGAAATAGAGCCCACAAACCATAGGCAGCTGATCTCTGCTAAAGAATTCTAGTTGCATATTAACCCATTTGTTGTAAAAATGAATCTCGACAAGTGTTTTGGAATTTGTTTTTGCTCTTCAAT
>PVHX01011814.1:33759-62502 GCA_004024805.1 Geosciurus inauris
TGCATGAGCAGAATACAGGCGTGTATCAGAGCAGGCAATGCCCACGAGCCAAGCATGCACAGTGACGTTGCCGCCAGCCAATGCTGTGCACTTCCTTAAGTTGTCCACCTGTTTACTGCAAGTTTCTGGCATATAGCCAGGTTGCCATCTTGAAAGGGCAGGGCAGCTCCCGGATCCAGGGAGCCCGCTCCCCACAACATACAAAATACATAAATAAATAAAATAAAGTTTTTTTTAAAAAAAAGAAATATAATTTTGCTTCCTTCATTTGGATTTTTGATGCCAGAAACACCAATGTCAATGTAGCAAACATTGAAAGCATTTCATTACATACTTTGTGCCTCTCTGTACATAGAGATGACCTTGTCCCCATGCAGGGATGACTGGAGAATAAGGAAGAGGTGAGAGTGCTGCAGAAGCGCACCTAGTCCCTGTGCCCAGATTTGGCCCTAGCCACAGTGAACCAAATGGCAGGAACTTGGGCAACAGAATGATAACTGGGGATATTGGAATTGGGTTTGGTATGATCAAAGTATTTAAAGGAAAAGATACTCAGAGGTTCATACCAGATGAAGATACTGGGGATAATGATCACCAACAAGGGAGCCCAACAGGATCATTCTGTTAGGAAAACCAATACTTTGTTGATGACTGGACTTAAGATTAGAAAGCTGATTGAGGAAGAGGGGAGCTAGCTTTCACTTTGCTTCTATGATGTGCTGAGCCTTTAATTATGTTTTAGTAGTTTCATGTAATTTTTACAACAAAAACACTCGTGGAACATAATAGATAACACCAAAATATACCCATGTGTATGTGAAAACTTGATATCCATCAAAAATGAGATTTAAGATTAGTGAAGAAAGAGTGAATTTTAATAAACAATACTAGAGAAATTGGTTATCTATATGGAAAAAATAGTTTCCTACTTCTAACACATGTGAGAATTAATTCTGGGTAGCAAACTACTGTTAAAAACTGTGGGGGAGGAGGGATATTTACAGAAAAATATTTTAATGATCACAGTTGAGAAAAGATTTTAAAACATACATTCAAAGCTCCACGGGAAATAGTTTGTAAAATCACATACATTAAGGTGAAAATTTCATAGTAGAAAACGGAAACATCTACTATGCATATAATCAGAAAAGTATCCTGAATATAAAAAGAAATCTTAACAAAGTAATAAGCAAGACCAGTTAATAGGAGAAAGACAAAGAATACACAAAGGTCAGAAGGAAATGCAAAACCCAGGACATAAATGAATACATATATTTATTTACTTTGCATTTACTTTGCATTTTGTATATACACACAAAAAAATCAATGTATTTCTGATTGGAGAAACAGGAACTTATGTATTCCAGATGGAAGATCAAATTGGCAAAAACACTGGAAATGAATTTGGCCAAATATGGTAAATTTGAAGAGATGCCCACCTTACCACAACACACAGCTCCTGAAGATACAACACATAAGCAGCCCTCCTGAAGATCCTCTGTAATGTGCTAAAGATGTGTGTCAGAAAAGCCATTGCTGCATTGTTCCTAGCATTAGTAAAAATGGATAACTGCATTAATTAAAACGAAGGAAATAGATCTATAGGTTGACTCTCCAAAGCTTAAGACTGAGTGAAAAAAGCAAGTTGCAGATTAACACCATTTATTTTAAATGAATAACATGCAAAACCATACTGATTACCACTGCTTTTCTTTTAAGATATTTATTATCAAGATATCATTTACATGTAGCAAAACTCATCCTTTGTAAGTTAAAGGTCTAAGTTTTGACAGATTATTTACAGTCCTGAAATGACCACCCTAGTCAAGTTCCATTGTCCTCCCAAATGTAGTCAAGTGGTTTTGTTGCACAGTGGAAGCACATAGGACTACAAATGTAGTCAACATCTTTATCCGACCCCAATCCCTGGGCAACCACCAGTCTGCCTTGTGTGTCTAGAATTTTTTCCCTTTCCAGAATGCCATGTAAATGAAACCATACACTAGCCTTTGAGTCTGGCTTTATTCATGCTTAGCAAAATGGGTTTTTGTTTGTTTTGTTTTGTTTTGTTTTTTGGTACTGGGGCTTGAACTCAGAGGTACTCACCATTGAGCCACATCCCCAGCCCTATTTTGTGTTTTATGTAGAGACAGGGTCTCACTGAGTTGCTTAGCACCTCGCCATTGCTGAGGCTGGGTTTTAACTTGCGATTCTCCTGTCTCAGTCTCCCAGAGTACTGGGATTACAAGTGTGTGCTACTGCACCCAGCTTAGCACAGTGGTTTTAAGATTCTGTGCCACTGCATGTGCCAGTAGCTTGTTCATTTTTATTGCTAAGTAGTATTCCATTACATGACTTTGTTTTATGCATTTAGCAGCTAAAGGGTATTCAACTCGTTTTTTTAATTATTATTCTATAAACATTCATTGATAGGTTTTTGTGTGAACGTAAGTCTTCATTTGTCTTGGGAGTGAGACTATTTGGTCATAGAGTCAATGAATGTTTAATTTTGGAAGTAACTACCAAATTTTGTACAAAGTGTCTATACCCTCTTTTCACTCCATCGACAATGTCTGAGAGTTCCAATTGTTACATGTCCTCATTATCACTTAGTTTTTGTTTGGTTTTATTTTTAAAATTTTAGCCAACAATCTGCTTGCCCAAGTACCCTGACTTGAACATTTAAGAAAAATGACAGAATTTACACCAAACATTTTTTATGCTATTAACTGTTGCTAAAGCTGTATGGAGAACAGGTAATATAATCCAGGAGGATTGAGGTAGAAATGGGCAGGAAGGAAAGGGATAGGACCATAGTACCCATAGGTTATAAACAATTATGAAGCAAATTCTATTTCTTTCATGTTTGCTTGTTTGTTTTTAAAGGATCCACTTGGGAAGGGAACATGCAGAACTTTCAAACACACCAAAACAACAGCCATATCTATACAAAATTAGTTAACAACTGTACACCTAACGCATTAATGAATAGTAATGACTGACATGTGCATAGCATTTTCCAAATCTCCCCTTTCAGTCAGTCCCCAAACCACTTTCTCTAAGTTTATAGGGGGAAAGACCTCAAGTGCTAGGACCTCTTGACTCCCCTATCTGTGGGCCAATCTTACCCCATTGCCAGTGTACCCCGCAGCATAGAGTAAAAGAAGACAGGAGCCTGGGCCAGTTAGGGAAGGGAAAGCAGGGAGGGAATAGGGAGCTGAAGCTGGGTATGAGAAAAACAGTGAAAAACAGAAAAAGAACTGGTAGAGAAAAATGGAAAGAGAAAACTGTGGAAGCAGCAGTAAGAGGAATACCATTTCTCTGCACAGAAATCAGAAACAAAGCTGCTTAAGTCCTTAGGAATTCACAGATAGATTCTCCATTTCCCTTCCAGCTCTAAAACCCTATACTTCTATAAAATGTCACATTTCCCCCTTTATATTTCACTGTGATCCCATAGCAGCAAAAGGTTTCCCTCAGTTACCCAAGGGTTTAGGTTATAAAGTGCATGTATACACACTAAAAGTAAATTCTTGCATTAGTTATCCAAATTGTTTGAAATGAGGAACTGAATTTTCAGCTCATATCTCCCTTTTTATCAGCAAATAGTAATTTAAAGCCATTTGCCAGGGCTATGGGTCCCGGCCAACAGACTATGGCCTATTAACATTAATCCTGACAGAAGATCCTTGCTGCTTTCTCCAAGTCCATTCAGGCCCTTGGTTTATGAACAGGATGAACAGACGGCCCATCCCAGAGGGGCCACAGGAGGAAGCACATTAAAATGGCCGCCTGCATTGTTTGCTCAGCTGCTTGGAAAAACTAGGACTAAGGGAAATGGGATTAATCAAGGGGGCAGTTGCCCATGGAAAAAAAATACAAAGACTCTGGTGAGAAAATCCTAGCCAAATAAGTTTTGAGTTGGAGGAAAAGAACTCTTTTTCTCTTCAGACCCTCAAATGTTGTTAATGACAAATCTCCCATTTTAGGCTATCACTGTGGTTTATGATTTTGATGGTGTGGGAGGAGAGAGAACCTGGAAAAAAAAAATGTGCAGTTCTCCAAAATTTCATGTAATTTTACTTTTTAATTAGCAAATTTGATGAAGGTTTTTGATTAAATGATTAACCGTGATTGAATAATAAACCTTTGTAAGATTCTTTATATGAATAAGCTCATAAACCAGAAATTAAAAAGTCCCTCAAAGAACTCATGTATGGATCTTTGGTACAGACTGTATAGACATCATAGCTAAGGCCCCTCCTGTCAGTTTAGGATATGGTCTTAAACAAGATTTAAAATGCTTTCCCCTTCACTTGACTTATTTTACTTCCCCTTGACACATTGATTGAAATTCCACCAATAAAAAGATCATTTGGCTAACAAAGATTTTCCTTTGAGACCACAGGTACTTCTAGAAGGGCTTGGGTCTATCAGTCACTTACATATAGGAATGAATCCCAAATGGTTTTCTCCTAAAAGCCCAGCTAAGGTAATGATGTACACTAAAAGAGCGGGATTTAATAGGAGTGAATGGCAGAAAACAGATAATTTTGAGAAATCTGAGGACAAACCAGTGAGTTTAGGGTAGTAGGAATATTCCATAGGATGTTATCTCCAGGATTCAGAAACTATGTAAGGTAGGCAAAAAGGGAAGTAGGAGGATATTATTAGAATCGGTTCAAATTCCACACTGGAAGTCAAGGTGTCCTATATTAAAGGGCCATCAGTTTGTTGTTGTTGTTGATGTTGTTGTTGTTGTTTTCAAAAAATACCTAATACATTGACTATCCTAAGTCTGGCTATGAAAATTATTTAATGAGTAAAATATGATCAGATAAACTGTGCTTACACTTCTTCTGTGCCCAAGAAAAGTTTGTACATACATTTTATGAGAAACTGAAAAGACAGGAGGGAGGTAACTTGTGAAGTCAAGTCATGGTAGGATGAGATTTCACAATACCCATTCCCTTCAAGTTTCACTGAGGAGGGAGTTTTCCCTTTAGTGAAGAGGAAAAGAAAAAGCAGGTCTCCTGCCACTATATCTCTGGAGTCTGACATACATCAGAAGCCACGAAATAAAGAAACTGGCAATCCCAAACAGTCACTAGGAGAAAACTGACTCCCCCTGTCCTCTCACTGGACATGGCCAGAGTCAAGTATCTGGTCGCCTTTCATTTTCTGTCTTGATGAAAAAGAAAACAACTGTCAACAGTGTTATCCAGTGGGGAGAAAAAAGGGAGGAGTAAGATGGATGAAACACATAGTCAGAATAATTACTCAGGGGGAAAACATTCTCCTTGATTTTCTTCAAAAACTTTGCGAGAGAGACCAGTCAAGCCCAGTATATAGGACAGTAAAAGTAATGCAGGTGAGAATGAAGGCAGTGGTGGTAAAATTTATTTATGCCCAACTATGTTCTTAGAGGGTTTGCAAACTGTTAACTTTATGTTAAGTGAGTGGATTTGAAGCCTCAGTTTCCTCCAGTTTAAAATGAGGGTATTCAACCAGACCAACTCCAAGAGGCCTTTTAACACTTAAATCACATGACTGTAAGATGATTAATGTTATAATACATTCTTGGCAACATCTGCATCTATTTAAGCTCATAAATGTTGAGAAGAAATATTTGGTATGCAGTAAAACCAGGAAGCAGGTAGCTCCCTTTAAGTAAATACTCATCCAACCTGGATGAAGTTTCAGGTTATCAACCTCCCCAGGCTCCTGTAGCTGCTGGCCATGTCGTACAGGACTGGATGATGTTTTCCAGCACCTAGAATTCTTGGGCTTAATTTAATTTTTGTATCTAGGTAATGACAGTTCTGAGTACTTTAAGATTGTTTATAAGGTTAAAAAGTACCCCGAATTTGTCAAAATAGCAGAAGACATGCAAACTATAATAAATGATGTGGGAGGTGCACCACTTCAAGCAGGCTCAAGAAAAAGGTAGTATGAAGGAATAAATATTTTCTTGATAACACACAGAAAGAAAAGCATTTGATAATGCAAGTCAAGGGATGTGAATTGTGGTCTTTGGCCATATCCAGTATCTTCACGGATTTGTTTGGCAACGCAGTGTTTTTCAAAATTACGAATTTGAGTGACTTAGGATGGGCATGTACTTACCAGTCCAAGGGAGCACTCTCCTTGCTCCTGCCAGCCACTCATCCGCAGTCACTCACTCCCATTGTCCCAGCCTTTCCACCTTTAGGCAAACTTCCTGGGCTCCAGGGCATTTGAATTTGGATGTGATAGGCAGGTATAAAGGAAAAATTAATCCCAATTCTTACAATGAATATCATGGAAACTTCTAGATCATCAGTACAAGATTTATACCTGTTACAGGGAGGTAGTCTTTACCTCTAAATACCAGTTTTGTAAGGGTGTTCTAGGAACCCTTACAAATGGTTCCCAGACAATTCATGGAATTAGTCCTCCAGGTTATAAACTTTATTAAGATTACAATTTATTTGTGCTAGGATTAAATGTAAAAATTGAATTTCAATTCACTCCTTCTCTATCAGGCCCCTCTATAGATAAGGATTCTGTATATTTGGGGAGTGAGGCCATTTCTTTGTTTTATAAATCACACTAAGTGCCCTGGTCAATCCTGTCATTTTGAATAATTCTTAAAGAAGTGTTTGCAACCAGTTTAAATAGCATATAGGTATTGTTTACAAAGTTTCATTAAACACTCTTGTCTGTAATGAAAGCCATTTTAAAAAGGTCAAAGAAAATTAAGAATCTTTATGATCACCTTGGAAACATTAGTATCTTTACAACTGCATTTTATACTTAAAATTTCATATTGGAGATTTTGTAACAAAAAAAGGTCATCTTGAGACAGTCCTAATTTCCTTTCCCTCAGCTTCCCAAAAATGTTTACGTAACTTTGTGGGTACCATAAAGATATTTTATTTTAGGGTTGGGCTACAAAGTGACCAGTTAAGTTGTTTTCTGTCTGAGTGTGTTTTGTTTAGGAGGTGGCACGTTAAGAGGAAAGGGGAGAATTAAAATATTTGCAAGATGTCATTAATCTCCAGCAAGAGCCTAGAGTTGTTTTTTCCCCCTTTCATTTGAGAACTAATCTAGCTTTCTGTTATTTGGCTCACAAAAGTCTTAAATCTGTAACAAGAGAGTAACTTCCTGTTCTCAAGAGTATGGCTGCCAAAGAAAACATTTACAAGAAAAGTCCCAGGGCCAAAAAATTGCCTACTAATTATTTCTGAAACCCCCTCCCACCCTAATTCAGGAAGGTGAATGCTGTAAACGCCCTATGTTAAAACCCTAAAGTATGTGTTGAAAAATTAAGAGAAAACCCTCAAGAACTATTTGCCATTTGTTTATATTTTATTGCATTCAAATTACATCAGTTTCATAGCCCTTGGGCACAAATGAATGTTTCTTATAATATTTTGTTCAAAATTCCACACAGATTATACTATACTGTTATCAAAATACATTGTGGAAGTTTTGACCTAGTAGTTTCCCAACCAAGGAAGAGAAAAGTGGTCTGACATCCAGGAGCTGACCTGGCGCTCCCAGGCAGACCACAAGTGGCTCCAGCCTGAACTGACACTCTCAGCGAGGTATGTGTGTTTTCCTTGTTGATCTGTCCATTCAGTACAATCCCAATCAGAATCCCAGCAACTCTTTTGTAGAAATTGACAAGACTGTAAAATTCATATGAAAATGCAGTGGACCTAGATGAGCCAAAATAATTTTGAAAAAGAACAAGTTGGAGAACTACACTATCTGACTCTGCAGGCTGTGATAAAGCTGCTGCAGTCATGATGGTGTGGTACCCGAGTCAACGGCAGCTGGATCAATCTAACAGAACGGAGAGTTCCGAAACAGACTTATGCTCTGTAGTGACTGACTTCCATCAATTGTGCATGGGTAATTCAATGGAAAATGGGCAGTCTTTTCAACAAAGGGTGCTAAAATCAATCGGACAATCACATACAGAAAGAAATAAAACAAATATTATTCCTGCCTAACAAATCACTCCAAACTAGCAGCAGTCCCCTTCTTGTTTCTTTGCCTCTGGTCTCTCTTTCTAGAAATACACCTCTGGTCTCCCTTTTGGGCCTTTCCTTCATTGACAAAGTCCCATGGGTTATTCTCAAATTCCCATTAAACTTTATTTAACCTCCTATGCATCCAGGCACATTTTTTCCCTTCTATGGTTTGTCCCCCAAAGGCTCATGTGCTGGAAGCTTGGTCTGCAAGTGTTGGTCCCCATGGCCAGTGTGGCAATGCTGAGAGGAGGTGAGACCTTTAAGAGGTGGGGCCTAGTGGAAGGTGGTTAGGTCACTGAGGGTGCCACCTATAGAAAGGATTGATGTAATTCCTATAGGGTCCTGGTTAATTCCTGCAAGAACAGGTTGTTATAAAAAAAAAAAAAGCAAGCCTGGCTCCTGCATCACTCTGACTCTGTGATCTCTCCCTCTCACACTTGTTCCCACAAAGTTGTGAAATAGCCAGGACAGTGTTCACTAGAGGCCAAACAGATGGGGCAGCTGATCTTGGATTTTCAACCTTCAAAACTATGAACTAAACAAACTTCTTTTTCTTTTTTTTTTTTTATTTAGTACTGGGGATTGAACTCAGGGGTACTCAACCACTGAGCCACATCCCCAGCCCTGTTTTGTGTTTTATGTAGAGACAGGGTCTCACTGAGTTGCTTAGCGCCTCACCGTTGCTGAGGCTGGCTTTGAACTCGCGATTCTCCTGTCTCAGCCTCCCTAAGTTCTAGGATTACAGGCCTGCGCCACCACGCCTAGTTTAAACAAACTTCTTTCTAAAGTACCCAACATCAGTTATTCTGTTATAGCAACAGAAAATGGACTAATAGTCCCCATATTTTCCTTCTGCATAATCTCATCCACTAGTATTCATTAGTTCTCTAATTAATGTGTCCTGTAAGAGGATATCCATGGGTTTGCAAACATTCATGGGGCAATACCTTCTTCCCATTAAGGCCTGCTAATAATAGTAGGTATCAATTATTGGCATGTCTTTGATGCAGTGCTGGGAAGTTTATCCAAGTAATCCTGTGATAGCTTGGTAAGTGTATGTGGAGGATTCAATTCCATTACCTCAGAGGTAAAGCTATGTAGTGGGGCATAGAGCCTCAGAGAGCTATGATGACCTGACGAAGACGGTATTGCACTTTAATGGCAGACTGGGACCAACTTCAGGCCTCCCCACTATGTTGTGAAATCAGATAGGCTTGAGTGTTTGGGAATGATTTTCACACGTCTTTGAATTTCTGTTTCCTCACCCCAAAACATGGTAGCGATAACATCTTCCCAAGCACAACTGCTATGAAGACTCAGTACACACTTGTCCTAATCAGTAATGTCTAGCCACCTTTGTTTCCCTCGGCCAACGCTCTTTCTAGAATACTTTTCATTTATCAACTTTGCCATGATTATCAGGGTTTGCAATGGATTCCCTTCAAATGACTAAAGTGTCCTTTATGGGAAACTGCCCTCAAGCAGCTTATATCACTGGAGAAAAAAAGAAATAATTGAATACAATGACCAATCCATTCAGTGCAAGGTTGAAGAGAGGACCAAAAAATAAGTACCCCTGGGATTCAGAGACAGGAGAGATAAGAAGGAATTGGACTGACTGGAAAAGATTTTGGAGGGGATAAGAGTCTGGAAGCACATGTGTCTTTCTTCTGGCACCTGGCATGCACTCATTGAACTGGAATGAGCCTCTGAGTCAAGGAGTCAAGAGGAGCTCTATGGTCTAGTGTCACTTCAGCCAGGACAGGAATGAATCCTTTTCTTCCTGTCACCCCTACCCTTACCACGGAGACCAACCTAGAGAGCCTGGAGCAGGCAGGAGGTATCCCCTGGGGAAAAGGAGGGTGCTCAGAGTATACACATGGTCCAGCTCAGGAGTCAGCCTTAGTTGGTGCACCCTAAATAGGTGGACCATGTCACACATCACCCAATTCCAAACACTCCTCAAAATGTTGGTCCTATCTCCCAAACTGGCCCTGGGAATTGGCCTCTGAGTGTCCCACCTACAGTCAAACTCTCAGTCACACGGCCTGAGCCTTTTCTGTCTCCAAGATTGGCTTTCAATCCTGGCTCGCTAAGCAGCAAGCCCTGTCTACTTTCTGGATCCTGGGGGACACTTGCTTCTCTGAGCCCCATCCTGTTTCCAGTCAGATGCCTAGGCACTCTCTGGCCCTGAGGATACCTCCAGCCATGCAGCTTACACCTGCACATTCCTGAGCTCAGGTATCCAAAGGCAATATCCTGAAGGAACTATTTTTGCTGCCTGTTTGGGTGATAAATCTGCCCAAATAAAACCATTTTTAATCCACTTAATTTCTCATTCCTAATGTTGGCAAAGGGGTCAGGAAATCACATGCTCATCCTGTTGGTGAGAATTTCAACGGACACAAATTTTCATAGGAAAAATTGGACTTTATGCACAAAAGACTTAAAGCTTGCATACCTTTTGACCTGCCAATTCCTCTTCTAGGATTTTATCCTGAGGGGGAAAAAAAACATTAGAAGAATGTACAAATACATGTATACAAGATGGTTCATCAGAGGATTACTTAAAAAAAAGAGTAAAGACAACCTCCCAAATTCCAACATTAGGGGATAGGTTGATTAAATCACAGTACATCAATAAAATGGAATCCAAGTAACTATAAAAAAACAATGGTATAGCTGGGCATAGTGGTGCATGGCTGTAATCCTAGCAGCTCAGGAGGCTGAAGCAGGAGGATTGCAAGTTCAAAGCCAGCCTCAGCAACTTCACTAAGCTCTAAGCACCTTAGTAAGACCCTGTCTCAAAATAAAAAATAAAAAGGGTTGGAGATGTGGTTCCGTGGTTAAGGGTCCCTGGGTTCAATCCCTAGTACCAGAACAAAACAAAACAAACAAACAAAAACCCCCCAATAGTGTATATTATATGTGTTTACACATATAAAAATGATTACAATAAGCAAGAAATGGTTATGAAAGTATGTAATGATGTAAATGGTTATGAAAGTATGTAAATAGCACTGATGAAGTGCTTACTTGTACTAAGCACTATTGTAAGAACTGCATGAGGACTAACTCATTTGTTCTCTGCATCAACTCCATTAGGAAGAAACTGTCACTGTTCCCATTTTACAGGGGCTCAGGTGGTTCTATGGCTTACCATAAACACACTAGTCACTGAGCTCAGGCAGTTGGACTCCAGAGCCCACACTCAAATACCACATGATTCTGCTTCTCAGTAGAGGGTTAAATTTATTTTAAAAATAATAAGTGATATATATGTGTGTGTTTAAGAAAGTCTGAGAAAATTAATTTGAAGCATTATTATAGAATGCTCTTTTTTAAAACCCTATTGAATATAGGCTGTTCTTTCAGAGAGATAAATTTGCTATGTAATATTAGAGTTCACTCCCTCAGTTCTAAACACTACACTCATGTTCATGAAGAAGCAGATGGATGTCACTCATATTGAGGGTTAGCATTATTGTGATTATTGGATCTAAAAGAATTCTCTCTCAGTTTCTTTCAGTTTCAGTCTGCACAATGTTTAGAATTCTCCACATATTGAAAGTGTACTTAAAATACAAAGACCTCAGCTGCAGAATGATCCCAAGCATTCTTTAAATTTAAAATCTCTCAAGTTTTTCTTTTTCTTTTTCTTGCTCATTTTAAGATAGAGAGAAAGGAGGAAATGAAGAAATGTTTACAGAACAGTTTTCATTTCTGCCTTGGTCTCATGAAAACTAGCATTCTTTAAGTCATTACATTTCATTTAGAAATATCTTCTAGCCCAGTTGCTCCTTGGGTACAGGGCTCTTGGGACCCTCTGCCTCTGTCTGAGCCCCGCTTCCCTATCTCCTGGTCCTAAGGACAGCCTTTGCTCTATGAGTTCTTTTCTGGTGATTTCTACAGTGCAGGGTTTCTTGCTATTTGGCGGGCCACTCAGGGTCCCACAGAGCTTTAAAACAATCTCTAGAGTGACAGCAATTGCTGCCCAGGTGCCTGCCCTGGGCCAGCCCCCTCTGTGCATGACCTCATTTGCTACTCACAGAAGTCTGCAGAGTACTAGTAGGTAAGATTTTCCCTGGTTGTTAGGGAATGAAACTATATTCAGAGAGTGTTGATAGCTTGCTCAAGGTCCCATACAGAGTCTACATACAAATTTGGCTCCAAAATGCACATTTTCTTCTTTATCCCAACTTACAATGATGCATTCGATTTTGTGTGCTTTCTTTTTTCTTTTTCCAAGCTAAGGGAGGTAAGGAGAACCTGGTAAAAGGGAGGAGGATTTTTACAAGGAAAGATTATCCTTGCATTTTGTGATCATGAATATGTCTTACTCTTTTGAGAAGGTGTGTTGGCTAAATACATTTCAGAAATTACTAAATACATTTCAGAAATTTCATACATACATACATACATAAAATCTTATGCTTTTACATGCTTTTGTAGATCATACTAATTGAAAGACCACTGTGATCTGACCTTGACACCCATTCCATAGCCTGGTCTGCTCCGTATCCCTTCTACATGGTCATGGATGAAACACAGAGACAACATTAGTAGAACAAAATATATGGTATTTATTAAATGTATGTGATATAGGTAATTATATCAAAGTAGAACATGCCTGAATAGATTACTCATTCTTTTAACACAAACACCAATCGATACTGAAAACATTAAGTGATTAAATTTCTACAACATACAAAATTCTCTTTAAGTTAAACTGAAAAAGAAAAACAAATCACAGGTTGAATAAATACAGTGATTTCAGCTGGTCCTACAAAGGCATAAGGCACAAATTAAAACAAGGGATTAGTGATCAGAATGAAGCTTGTCTGGCCCACACAAGTCTCTAATGGTGGCTCCTACAACCCTACACAGACTCTTGAGAGCAAGAGAACACAGCTCTGTACACTTCCCTCCAGGTTCAAGTTTTTCCAGGTGCCCATGCTTCTTGTGAACAGGCTTCTTTGTGCCAGAGAAACACTGCCTCTAATACTTTTATGGGTAAACAAAACCTTCATGCTATAACAACCCACCCTGGCATGAGTAACATGAAATTTCAAATTAATGCCCTTTCCTCTCCCAACCAAACTCTAGCAAAACACAAAATAAATTGTGAAATTCTGATAGGATTTCAGTGTCTACATGGGAAACAAATGATGATACAGTACAGCAGGGCAACATAGGTTGGGTGTCTGAAATACAACCTTATAGACCTCTCCCTTCTGTGTCCCCTCTGCCTTCACTTTCCTTCCTGTCCTGGAAGTGGAGCAGAGGCTCAGCAATTTCCACTCCTGATTACACTCTGTGTATGAGGAAGCAACAGTCACTCTTTCTTGACTTGAAGCCACAGGGTTTCAGGGGCTTTGCCCACCCGTAGAAAGTGCATGTACCCAAATGCCTATGTCAGCGTTTTCTTCATGGTCAACTCCAGGACTCTTGTGTATGGGGTGTAGTTCCTTGAAGGCATCACAATGTCACGAGTCCTGCCTGTTTGGCTGAGAAATGAAAAAAGGCAGATCAGGAAGACAAAACAGAACCCTCTATGTTCTTCACATGGCAAGACAACTCTATGAAATGATTTTTCAGCATTTAAAAACAAAAAGACTACAGTTTAATATTTTACTCAAACATTACATAAAGGACCTGCAATGGACTGAATGCTTTGGTCCTTCCAAATTCATATGCTGACATCCTAACCCTTAAGGTGATGGCATTAAGAGGTAGGGCCTTTGCAGGTGGTTAGGTCCCAAGGGTGGGGCACCCATGAGTGAGATTAGTGCCTTTATTAAACAGACCCATCATCCCATGTGCCACAAGAGGACATGAGCAGAAGGTGTCATCTATGAGCCAGAAAGTAGGTTTTCACTGGAAACTAAATTTTGGTCTTGGACTTCCTGGCCTCCAGGAGAGTGAGAAATAAATTTCTGTTGTTCAAGTCACTCAGTTTACAGTATTTTATAATAGTAATCCAAATATATTATGACAAGAACATAATTTTTTAGAAACTTTTAAAGACGTACAAGGCATCAGTTATTCAGAAAAATATAAAACATACAATCAAGGAGCACATACCTTGGCAGGAAAGACATGCACATAAGTCACTTTAATATACTCTGTTAGGTACTAGAGACTTAAAGAGCTGTGTTGGATATTCTGTTTGCCCATTCAGATCTACTTTCCACCCCTCTCCACTTGCTCTATACTCTGGGAAGCTGACTTGAAGATCAGCATCAATGGACTTTTTCATTTTGTTCTAATCAACTTGGAGATGGTAGCTAAGGATCAGAGAATGGGTGGACACAGAGTCAGGACATTTGTTTTCTTCCAGTAAGGCTGCAGCTGGGTAGCTTAGAACATTCCTCTCTCAAAGGCCACAGCTACAGCTCTGCCCTTGTTCTCTTTTACCAATCTTTCTCCCTGCCTCTTCAGTCCTATGGTAGTGCTACAGTTTGGATATTGACTGGGTGTATCCACCAAAGGCTCATGTGCTGGAAGCTTGGTCTTCAGTGTGGTATGTTGAGGTGGTGGAATCTTTAAGAGATAGGGCCTAGGTGAAAAGGGCTCCACCCCATGCTGGATTTATGGTGTCTGGTAAGAGTGGGTTGGGCTAGTAGGGTTGGATTAGTTCCTCAGAGCAGGTTGTTATAAAAAGAACAAGTATTGCCCTCCTCAGTCTCTTGCTTCCTGTCTCACCAAATGACCTCTTTTTCCTTTTCCACAAGTGCACCTGCCATTGTGATATTATCCACTAGGAAGTCCAACCACAGCAACATAAAACAGACTAAGACAAGTGGTTACAGCTTCCAGTTGCCAGCTCTGGAGCATGCCTCTATTCCTTGTTTATTTCCCGTAGACTTGCCTAGACTTTTCTAAACAGCCCCTTCATTTAACTCCTTCAATCTTCCCTTCCTCCCAGGACTTTGAGCAATGAAGAATGAACACATGATGAGTTAATTGAGGGCAGAACAATTTAGCATCATGAAGAAATTCACATCTGGGAATTTACACAGGGAAGGAGAATCTTGAAGGATGCCTGGCATCACCAAGTAGGCAAAAAGGAGATGGGAATTTCAGGCAGAAGGGATAGTATGTGCCACAGCAAAGGAGGGTGATTTTGCAGATGTGGAACAGAGACACGTTTGGTATGAGTGAAGCAAGGAGTTCATAATGGAAAGTGGCAGAAAAATAGACTGGCAGAGAAATGAGTACCTTACTTACTTCTGAGTAAGACTGGCACAGAAGTGAGTACTGCCCTGAGTACCTTAATAAGAAATTCAAGAGGGGACAGGACACCACTATGGGTTTTTATTCTAGCAAAATTTCTCTGGAAATGCTGAAAGTTGTCTATGGAAAAGCTGGCCTGAAGGTAGGAGGTTAGGGAATTCTTAGTGCTTAGGAAGTGAAAAAGAGATGAGAATTCCAACAGGTGAAGTAGCAAGTTTAGGGAGATATTTAGCAGACAGAATTAACAAGAGCTTGTGACTAAAATGGAGACATATCCCATTTTTTATCCTTCTGGATATATAACTCATCTACATTTCCCAGCTTCCCTTGCAGTTAGGTCAGCCATGTGACTAAACAGGCAGAAATGATTCACATTACTTCAGGTTTAGCTCTTACAGCCCTTCTACATATTCCTCCTCGCTCACTCACTCTTCCCTTTTATGCAGTGGAGGATCCAGGAGGACTCCAAAGCCCAGGGTATCACTAGATGAAAAAATCCTGGGCTCCATCATAAACGAACTCAACAGAGTAGCAGGATATAATATTAACACCCATAAATCAATTGCATTCCTATACATTAGTGATGAATCAACTGAAAGAGAAATTAGGAAAACTATCCCATTCACAACAGCCTCAAAGAAAGTATTTGGGAATCAATGTAACAAAAG
The DNA here is from genome assembly GCA_004024805.1 of Geosciurus inauris. Lineage (NCBI taxonomy): Eukaryota > Metazoa > Chordata > Mammalia > Rodentia > Sciuridae > Geosciurus > Geosciurus inauris. The sequence goes on from PVHX01011814.1 coordinate 49,685, forward strand.
AGGTGAAAGACTTCTACAATGAAAACTACAAAACACTAAAGAAAGAAATTGAAGAAGACCTTAGTAGATGGAAAGATCTCCCAGTTCTTGGATAGGTAGAATTAATATTGTCAAAATGGCCATACCACCAAAAGCACTATACAGATTCAATGCAATTCCTATTAAGGTTCTGATGATGCTCTTCATAGAAACAGAAAAAGCAGTCATGAAATTCATTTGGGAAAAATAAGAGGCTCAGAATTAACCAAAGCAATCCTCAACAAGAAAAGTGAAGCAAGAGGCATCACAATACCCAGACCTTAAATTATACTACAGAGCTGCAGTAAAAAAAAAAAAAAACAAAAAAACGCATGGTATTGGCACCAAAACAGACATAAAGACCAATGGTAATGAATGGAAGACACAGAGGCAAACCCACATAAATACAGTTATCGCACACTAGACAAAGGCACAAAAAACATACATTGGAGAAAAGACAGCCTCTTCAACAAATGGTGCTGGGAAAACTGGGAATCAATATGTAATAAATGAAAGCAGACCCCTATCTCTCACCCCATACAAAACTCAACTCAAAGTGGATCAAGGACCTATGCATTAGACCAATGACCCTATGCCTCATAGAAGAGAAAGGAGGCCCAAATCTCCATTATGTTGGCTTAGGAACCAAATTCCTTAACAAGACTCCTAAAGCACAAGAAGTAAAATCAAGAATCAATAAATGGGATGGAATCAAACTAAAAAGCTCTTTGCCACCGGCACCTCAGATAGAACATTAATCTCCAGGATATATAAAGAACTCAAAAAACTTAACACCAAAAAAAAAAAACAACCAAATAACCCAATCAATAAATAGGCAAAGGAACTGAACACACACTTCACAGAAGAAATATAATTGATCAACAAATAAATAAAAAAATGTTCAACATCACTAGCAATTAGAAAAATGCAAATTAAAACTACTCTGAGATTTCATCTCACTCCAGTCAGACTGGCAATCATCAAGAATACAAGTAACAATAAATGTTGGTGAAGATGTGGGGTAAAGTACATTCATACATTGCTGGTAGGACTGCAAATTGGTGCAACCACTACAGTAAGCAATATGGGGATTCCTCAGAAAACTTGGAATGTAGCTACCATTTGACCCAGTTATCCCATTCCTCAGTTTATACTCAAAGGACTTAAAATCAGCATACTATTGTGACACAGCCACAAAAATGTTCATAGCAGCTCAATTCACAATAGCTAAGCTATGGAACCAACTTAGGTGCCCTCCAACCTAGGTGGTACATACACACAATGGAATATTACTCAGCCATAAAGAAGAATGAAATTATGGCCTTTGCAGGTAAATGAATGGAACTGAAGACTATCATGCTAAGTGAAATAAGCCAATCCCAAAAAACCAAAGGTGGAATGTTCTCTCTCATATGTGGATGCTGACTCACAATAGGCACGGGTGGCGGTAGAGTGGGGTGGGGGAGTGGGAGATGGAGGTTCACCAGATTAGACAGGGAGAAATGAGGGGGAAGGGAGGGAGGATGGGAATGGGAAAGACAGTATAATGAAACAAACATAACTTTCCTATGTTCATATATGAATACAGAACCAGTGTAACTCCACCAGTGTAACTCCATCATGTACAACCACAAGAATGGGAAGTTATATCCCATGTATGTATGGTATGTCAAAATACATTCTACCCTTCTATATAACTAAAAAGAACAAATTAAGAAAATTTAAAAAAAAAAAAAAAAAGAATCCTGGTTTCTTGAATGACTATGTGGAGTGAGGCCCATACAACCTATCTTTGACAATGATGTGAGATATTAATTTTTATGATGCTGAGCCAGAGATTTGTGGGTTGTTGCATATCAAAGCTACATTCCTTATCCTGACTAAGGCAATGACGAAAAGCATATGAAATATGAGAGTCAACCTTTCCCCTCACTTCCCAAGTCCAGTCATTCACAAATTGGTACAGGGTGTACCAGAAGCATGGTGGACAGATCCTAAATTTCACATGTTCTCCTCCAGAGATCCACCATGTTCTCCCATGTTTTCCATCCCCCATAGATGCCTTGAAAATGATTCTCATACAGGCTCTGCCATGCCAGGGGACACATCTCATGTTGCACTCCATTTGTCTCCATTGCTAGGTATAATTTCTCTGAAAGGGAAAACCATATCTCAGTCATCTTTATAACTCAGCTCACACAGGCTGGACACAGCTGTCATTCTATATACTGGTGGAGTAGAATGGAAACCAGAGATGGAGGGAATTTTGAGGAGTGAGTGGTCCCAGTGTCACCTGCCACAAAGAGGAATCCATGGGACCTGGCACTTCCAGGAGTCCCTGGAGACCTGACCAGGCAGTACAGGCAAATGGCAGGGGCAGAAGCCAGATGGCAATTTGTGCCAACTCCTGTGAAAATTCCTCAAAACAGAAATGGTCTCTGGTGACAATATTCTAAAAGCCCATAAAATGCAGAAATATTTATAAAGGTGAACCTTCTGGGTTTCAACAACAGGCACTCATATCCCAACCTTTCAAAAAAAAAAAAAAAAAAAGCAGGGTATTTTGTTAAGCAGGTCACTAGAAAACAACAGGATTTCAAGAGCACAAATAATTTCAACCACAGAACTGAAATTTATCTACTTTCTTGAACACATCCAGGCTATTGTTAACCTTTTATTAATCCGAGAAACGGCAACCCCCGCCCCCACCTGAGGGCAGCATTAAAATAACCAGAAAACAAAGCTTTGACCAAAAGTTGACTTTGCATTCCAGTCTCTGCAACAGAAATGTAAAAATGTGAGCATTTTAAAGCACTTACTATGTGCTGTGCACTTATGGCCCTGGGGAATGTTTTTTATCAAATTGCAACTATTAAGACAGAATTGATGAGTTTCTTGGAAACAATGTTTCAATTCACTAAGGGAAGAAGAAAGAAAAAAGTCTCTTTTCTTTTGGATTTTCACTTTCCTCTGTAAATGAAGGCTAGACAACCTGAAATTGTTCTCAATGGCTTTAATTAACATGGGTCACACTTTTCAAACCTAACTCTTCCTCTGTCTGACAGAGAGAGAGAGAGAGAGAGAGAGAGAGAGAGAGAGAGAGAGAGAGAGAGAGAGAGAGAGAGAGAGAGAGAGAGAGAGAGAGGTATGCAAAATCCCTGAACTTACAGTGAGTCACTCCTTATCCTTTTCTCTCACCTAACCTTATGAGATCTTGCTCACCAGAAATTCAGGAACACAAATGTTAGACAGAGGGGCAGAAGTTGAGGAGGGGACTCCAGGGGCAGGGAGAGGGTACTGGGTACATTCCACTTAGGGGAAGACTGGTCTCAGGCAGGCTGGTAGCGATAGGAATGGGAAGGTCTGAGGCAAGAGAAAAGCAGCACAGGACCAGTGAGTTTAGGAGCAGAACAATCTATGCCTCAGCAGCGACTGCAATACACTGAGCTCGGAAGTGGTAGCAGCATCCAGAGAAATAAGCAAAAATATGCAAATGCAGCCGCTTGCATTTATTTATACCTGTTTTCTCATTTGGTCCTCTCGCTGGCTCAGGAGGGGATTACCACCAAATCTTTCTTTTCAACGTGAGGAAACTGAAACTCAAAGAGGCTAGGAATCTGCCCAAAGCTACAGATGAAACAGGAGGCAGATCCAGGACCCAAACCCAGGTATAACTTCAAAGCCAACATTCTTAACCACTTCTAAGGGGGACTGACTTTGAAGAAAGAGATGATGAGCTCAACAGGGGAAATGAGGAACAAGCAGATGCCTGCTGGGAGAGCCCAGCAGAGCTTGGAGAATGGAGACTCCTGTGGACTCAGGGCTCAGGCACAGGGAGGAAAGATAAAGCCAAGAGAACAGATGCAATCTTTGCAGAAACTACTGGAACCGAGATAGAAGCATGAGGAGCTCCCACTTTGGAGGAGAAAGAGGCACCATCAAAGAAGTTAGAGAAGGACAAGCTGAGGAGGTAGGGAAAGGATCTGGAGGGCAGATTCCTACAAGGGTTAAGGAGTTGAGAGTTTAATTGAAGGGCACAGTGCATACTGAAACACTCTACGTTCAATTAGGCTATCAATCCATTTCATAAACCCACTAATTGCCACCAATAAAATTAAGTTAATGAAACTGTTAGCATACCCAAATTCATTTATACTTGACACAGTGTTTTACACGTGAAATCATTTTAACTAATAGTAATAGTAGCTAATTTTAATTGTGTTTAACTTCAATCCAGTTTTCATGGTAAGTGCTGTGTGCATTTTTCAATTCATTCTCATAGCAATCCAGTGAGATCTGGAACTATTTTATTCCCATTTTAAGGATGACAGAGTTGAGGTTTCAGATTAGATAACTTGCAGGCTGTATTCAGTAGCAGCTGGTGAGACAGAGAATCCAGCGGACCTAGACTCCCCACCTAGACCACACCGCTCAATTGTTCCTCAGAGAATAGGGTGTAAGAACAAAGCACTTTTGTGTAATTGAGGTTTAATTCAATACTTTCATTGATTGAAAATATTCTGTAGGTGACTGTTTTAACAAATATTCTGGAAAACACCATGGAATCTTTTATTAGTTAGATGCAAGTTTGAAATCCAAGTAAGAACTAGAAACTTTGTTGAAACATACATGACACAATTTAGCAACTCTATCAAGTACTTTACAGCTACAAATGTACTCCAAGACTCAGGCCTGGTTCTAACCCTGGTGCGTGGTTTCCAGTGAGTCACTTTATTTCTCTGGGGTTCAGTTGTGTTACCTATAAAACATGGGGATTCGACTAGGACAGGGATGAGGGAGTCCAATTTATTTCTGACCACAGAACTCTATTCAAGCAAAATCTTTTTTGGAATCCAATATTCAAAATGGACTCAGATTGCTGTGGGGAGGGAGGGAGGGAAGCCCCCGTAGCCAGGACTCACTAACCCTCCTCACCCCCAGCAGTGAGGCTTCTCCAAGAGCCCTGGCTCAGAACAAGGCAGTTCCAAGAATCACAGGTGGAAAACCACTGCCCTGAGTTATCTCTAAAACTCCTGGATCCTCACCAGCAGGACCTGCCCTGTGCCTTTCACATAGTAGGCACTTAATAAATAATTGTGAGGAAATGCATGAAATATTACCCTGCCTTTCGGAAATGTGGATATGTAGTTTTCATTTCCTCTGCTGACTGACCCAGGTAGTTAAAGTGCTAAGATGGATCCTGGGGGAAACCAAATGTTACATTTATGGAAAAGCTGCTTTTAGATACTGAAGCGGCTTCCAAGTTCACTGTGGCCATAAGTTAAGGGTCTGTCAGCACTTCCATTATGAAAACCGCTTTGTGGTTTCATAACTTAGCCATAAAAGTTTGCCTCAGGCTCTGCTTGGGCATACAAATTGAAAAGCTTGTTTTAAGCCAAAATGTGGGAATTAGAAAACAAACAATTGATTGGTTTCAGACATAGTTTTGTAACCGTCTTAGCCAAACAAGATTTATTATGTGGGCAATTAGAGTGGACTAAGCCACTTGGTTTCTGAAAAACAAAAATGGCCAAATTATTTATATTTCAAAAGGAGTCCCTGAACACAATCAATCATTCTTTTGAGTTATATTTTCATCATGTACCCTGTATCACACATTGATGAGACGCAGAGTCTATGTATTTTTTCTTTTAACATTTTCCATTCATTATATCAATTAATGGAAAAATAGCCTTGTCTTAACCAGAATAAAAGAAATGTAAATAAGAATATTGTCAAAAAAAGAGCTTTGTGTTGCTTTTGGTAATTTACTTGAGAATGACAAGTGGCTTATTTTATGGAACAAAAAAGCATCATTAATAAATTTTTTAAAAAAGTAAAGTAGGGCAGGCAATGAAGTCTTCCTTAAAACATTACAAATGGTAGAGACCTGAGACATTCCCTGGTCAAACCACTGACTTTACAAACCAGGACACTGAGGTCCAAACAAGAATGACCTGCCAGAAGCATTCTTGCTGGTAGTTTGGACACTGGAACCAAGTACTCAACATCCCAGCTTGGTGACTGGCTTATCACTCTTACCCACCAGATATAACCATTCAAGTTTCTGGGATCCACATTTTTCTGGACCACCCGTGTTAGTACACACCAATGCCCCTGCTTATGCAAGAATTCCCTTTTGCAGAAAGGATATTAGGCATTTTGTGACTTTGGTTAGCTAAATCTCAAGTTACATGTCATTAGTATCCTTGTTGTAAATTTGTTTCCTGTCCTCTTTAGGCCAAGCACAGTTGTGAGCAACTAGAAATAGGAAGTTAGTTACCAAGGGCAGAGTACTAAGTCACAGGCTCTAATCTCACTCAGGAGGAACACAGGCCTGGGCATGAGGGGCCACTTAACAACGGACAAGCCAGTCCTGGCCCAGGCATGCCCTGAACCAACCGAGCACATCACAACTGTGCTGATGACAGAAGCAGATGGTTTATATGTGAACCAGACCCAATGCCTGATAATACTCTGTTCCAGTACTGGGAACAGAAGAATTTTGTTCAAGATTTAGACCCTGTCTTCTACATTACTAAGGCACCTTATACCACCCTCTTATACTGTTAGCAATGTCTGCTACATATCTGTCTGTGCCTCCAGACTCCACTCTGAGGCAGAAACCAAATCCTGCTAATCTCTGTGTTACAAGTGTCTGGCACGGGGAAGGCAATCAACATCTATTTGCTAAGTGAATGAATGAACAAATGTGTGCATGCATTGGTAGGTCCAATCCCTCTTTCAAAGTAGCTTCTCCAGGTCCCTCCTTCAGTATTCCCTCCACCCCATATAATATCTCTACTCCCACACAAACCAGTCTAAATTCTCAAACAACCATCACTTAGTTTTGCAGAAATATTTTTGGTAGAAAGAATGCAATTCTGTTATTAACCATCCAGTAAAGCATTTTCTTAAGTCAAAGAAGAATCTGGGTCAGAAAAACAGGAAATTCCTAAATACCTGGGTAGAAGATCACAGCCCACTCCAATCTCTCTGGTTTCCACTTCAGTTTTGGGCTGGGTTTCTGTTAAATAGTCCAGTCTGCTTTGTAGCTCATTATTCTAGAAATAAGAGACAAAGTACTTTTAGTCAAACCAATACGTCTTCTCACAAACATGCAATTTATATATATTATCTGATTTTCCCCTATGAGATGGACATTTATCACAATGTATTTACTAAGCATCTCATATATAACAGATAGTGAAGAAAAACATTGATTGAATCCTTTTATATAGATTGGTGTACATACATATACATCCAATTTTACATAAATGAAAACAACATATCTTAGTCTATAAAATAATCTGCTTTAAGTCAAAAACTTGTTATAGGTATCTTTCCATGTTTACTAGTTTTCTTTTTATGTCAGCAAACTATTTTAATTGGTTTACATTATTCCACCTTACAGATGTTCATTGTTTATTTAACTAGTCTCTTATTGATGGGCATTTAGATATTTATCACTTTTTTGCCATTAAAAAAAAAGGTGGCAGCTCAACTTTTAACACTCCCTCTTTAAACTATAAAATGAGTAAGTCTATTAATTTAATTTAGTGGGAAATACCACTATAACTCCATAATTAGTATTTCATAGGTGTGGAAAATTCAGAATCTCAAACATATAAAATAGAACAAGCTCCTTGGGATTAAAATTAGCATTCTGAATAGTTTCCTTTTCTTTCTTTAAAGGCCAGAGCCAAACATTACATAGGTAGATGATTAGATGCTCACAAACTGTGAATCTGTCCCATGGGGAAAATGAAGGACGAAAGAGCAAGAAAGTTGAGGATATGGGAATGAAAACAGATGAAGTGGTTATATCTGAAATTTAAAGGGAAAAATCACACCAAGAAAAAAAAAAACAGAAAGAAGTTAGCAGTGGTTATCTCTGTGTATTGAGGTTTTCAGATGCTTTTAAAGAAGTTATTTTATATATATTTTTGGTAATGCTAGACTAAATTTTAAAGAGGCAATGACAGTATTTATCTTCCTAGTTCTATCCTTGAAGCATGACAGATAAAATGTATCAAATAAATAAATGTATAAATACTTTTATAACAGGCATGTTATTTGTCTAAGTAGAAAAAAATATTAAAGCATTTTTGTCTTTTCTTATTTTCAAGTTGGAGCCGAAGCTGAGGCAGTAGTCTAAGATACTAGAAGGCACAAGGAAGTTGAAACATCTTATGGAAACAGAAGCTCATTGTTTTGAAAAGAAATACATAGGTTAGATTCAGAAGCTCTCCCTCTGAACGGGTAATACCAAGGAGCAAAGCAGCAGCTCTCATGCGAACCGTGTTCTTCACCAGGTGAAAGTCTATGGATCCCCTCTGCTAATTAGGGAGTGGGGTAAAGAAAGATAATGCATTCCAGATTCCCAAGCAGCTAGCCAGCTATGACAGGGGTATGGACTCCAAATCTGTCACCCACTCCTTAGTATGAAGAATAGTGCTGGCTTACTGCCAAGGGGATGTTAACATTCTCTCTCACTCTCCCCTTCCCTACACACACACACACACACACACACCTTCCCTAGCAATATCTGGACTCTCCCATTTGCAAGGAAAGAGAAAGGCAAAAGAGGTCTGCCACTACAATAAATCCAGCAATCCTGCAGCCTTACTCCTCCTCAGTGTAAAGACTTTAGTCATAAGGATTTCACAGAGTGCTGGGTATAGGACCTATCGTCAGCGGGTGTATGAGACAAAGTTAGCAGATACGTCCCAGTTGCTACACGTGAATAGTGGGTATGTAGCTCTATTTTGTGGAAACTCTATCTATGCACATCAGTCATCCAGAGACGCACAGAAATAAAACATTTATACTCAGGAAAGTTTAATGCAATTAATAAAAATATTGGTTTATCTTCTGTATATCAAGCAGCCTGTGAAATTAGGTGAGAAGTAGTTAGAAATTTTAAAAGATATAGCATGATTTGCAACCCCAGAGGAGCTCAGACCTGTGTGAGCACAGACAACTGAGCAGAAAGAGCAATGTGATAACTTATATTACAAGAAGACACACAGAATACTAAGAGAGAATTCATAGGGGACAGCTACCTCAAAATGGGAACAGGGAATGGTGTTCCTGGAGTTAGGCAAGGGAGAGAGTAAGGAAAGGCAAAGTAGATGAGTACTCCAGGACTGTAGAAACATACTGGGTTGAGAAAAGGCACCATGTTGCATTATAATTGAATTAGTTATGAAGGGCTATGGATACTATAACAAGCAGTCAAAAGCCAATCCCATAAAAGCAAAGTCAGAACCAAAATCTATCTTAATCACTTGGCTTCCAAATAAAAATTGCATTAGAGGGAAATCAGACTAAAGACAGGAAGGGTAGCACACAAGCCACTGCAATTATATAGCTAAAAGAGTAAGAATCACACTTCTGGTATAGAGAAGAATGTACTCAAAAAACCAATCCTGCTGCAATAATACCTATGCATACTGGATAAGAGATAAAAGGCAGGTAACCAGGTCTCTAGAGAGTTAAATAGAGACAGGCAAATTTCTGAAGAGAAGTGAAACTTGGAGCATGTGATAAGTATTTCTCTGTATTCTCTGTTTTGTTTATTTTTTGTTTTCATTTGCAGCTTTGTCTTGAGAGTAGCAATGCTGTGATGGTGGCCACAGATACAATAAAAATTCATCCTAAAGACCACTGTTTTGGTAAAAGAAACCAAGAGAAGGAGCACAGGGCTACCAAGAGAGAAGTCAAAAGAAAAGTGTAAGGGGATTGCAAATCTGTGTATAGACTCAGCTCAAGTGTCTGATAGATCCTTGAACCATGTTTATGAGGGGTAAATTAAAAAAAGTTTGCAGCTAAGACTTAAGAATGGAACTTAGACCTGAGACATCATCTATCACAGGCTTGGTAGGGTGTAGTTGGGTTCAACAAAATTCATTTCATTTTAAGACAAAAACCTCAATAATCTTCAAAACAAAGAAACAGAAATTAAAGTGTTATGGTTTAGATATGAGGTGTCCCCCAAAAGCTCATGTGTGAAACAATGTGAGAATTTTGGGAGGTGAAATGATTAGATTATGAAGCATGACCTAATCCATTGATATGGATTAACTAAGTGGTAACTGTAGGAAGTAGGCCACTGGGAATGTGACTTTGGGGTTTATATTTTGTCCCTGGTGAGCAGATCTGTTTCTTGGTTGTCACAAGTCCTGAGCTGCTTTCCTCCTCCATACCCTTTCACCATGATGTTCTGCCTCACCTTGGATTCAAAGCAATAGAGTCGGCCAGCTAAGGACTGAACCTCTGAAACCATGAGCCCCAAATAAACTTTCCCTTGTCTACATTATTCTTGTCAGGTCTTTGGTCACAGCAATGAAAAAGCCGACTAAAACATCAAGGATCCACAGCAAAGCACTTATAAAGTCCAACTTATAATGCAAATTTGCTTGACATATGAAGAGTCAGGAAAATGTGATCTATTTTCAAGGGAAAAAGAATCAACAGACACCAATCTTGATATGACTCAGATGTTGAAATTTTCAGATAAGGACTTTAATGCAGCTATCATAACTGTGATCAATGAAGTAATGGAAAAGATGCTTACAAGTAATGATGTAGTAAAAAAAAAAAAAAAATAGACAATACAAGAAAGAACCAAATGGGAATTTGAGAACAGAGAAGTACAATACTTAAAATTTTTAAAAAAATTTTGTGCTAGTTAGACTTAAGAATGAAATTGATGCCATGCATAGTAATCCCAGCAGCTTTGGAGGCTGAGACAGGAGGATCATGAGTTCAGAGCCAGCCTCAACAAAAGTAAGATGCTAAGCAACTCAGTGAGACCCTGTCTCTAAATAAAATACAAAATAGGGCCGGGGATGTGGCTCAGTGGTCGAGTGTCACTGAGTTTAATCCTTGGTACCAAAAAAAAAAAAAAATGACGAAGGAAGGAATCAGTAAATTTGAAGATATGCGAACAGAAATTATCCAAATAAAAGAAGATAAAGAATGAAAATGGAACTTCATGGAACTGTGAGACAATTTTTTGAGGGTTAAAGAAAGAATACTGGAATCACAGAAAGAACAGGGAGGAAAACAAAAGCAGAAAAAATATTCTAAGAAATAATGAAAAAAACTTCTTGAATTTGGTGAAAGTCATACATTTACAAAAGAGTTCAGCAAACCCAAACAGGGTAAATTCAAAGACAAACACATTATAGTCAAACTGCTGAAAACCACAAGAAAATCTTGAAAGCAATCTGTTGCCTACTGGGAAATAATCATTTGATTTACCACAGGTATCTTATTAGGAAGAATGGAAACCAAAAATAGTATTGAGAGAAAAAAACCTGTCAACCTTGAGCTTTATACCTTTTGCTAATAAAATGAAATTATGACCTTATTTTCAGGTAAGAAAAACTAAGAAAAAGTTACAGCATGGCCTGCATTACACAAAATGCTAAATAAAAGTTCTTAGCGGGGATCTGGTTCCAAGATGGCGGCCTAGATGGACTCCTCCGTGCTAGCCTCTCCAGGACCAGAGCTTGAAGTAGTGGAAATACCGTCTCCCAGCCAGCTTCTTGACATCATCCTACGGCTCATCATCCCCTGCAGGAATTTCACTTGCGTGTGTGTACGCAGGGCCACCAGGCAGCAGCGATTGCCACAAACAGCATGACTTCAGCGGCGAGAGGCAGAACACAGCACAACACAGTGTGGGGCCCCAGCCCAGGGCTCGAGCCCAGGATTCACCCCGGGCAGATGAGGCCTGCTTCTACACGGGGTACCTGGCTCCAGCGCCCACCCAACCACGCAGGACCCCTAGCAGTTGCTCCTGTTGACAAACCATCTCCTGAGCAGGACCCCCGGCTACTGTTCTTTGTGGATCTTTATCTAACATGACAGAACTTCCTGCCCCAGGGGGTGCCAGACAGCACCTGGGAACAAACTTTGACTTCAACACAGCACACCGTGAGACAGGTCTCCACCAGCAGCCCAGAGCTTCACCCTGCTGTGAAACCCACACCCAGAACACCAGCGGGGAAAGTCCAGCAAGCAACGGACAACGCCACCTACTGGAGGTGAAAGGAACCATACCTATTTATTTACATTGAGACTTTTTATTTTTTAATTTTTTAAATTTTTTTATTCTTATTTTTTATTTTATCCTTTATCTTTTTTCCTAATATTCCTATTGTTTTATATATTTGTTTCCTATTTTTCCCTAATATTCCTATTGTTTTATCTATTTTGTTTCCTAATTCCTATTGTTCAATCTTTTTGTTTTATTTCTCTGCTCTTTTCTTCTTTCCTTTCTTTCTTTTTTCTTTCCTCTTTTCTCTCTCGCTCTTTTCCTACCCTCTAATCCCCAACAGTTGTGAAACCAAGTATTTGTTATACAGTGCGATATGGTAGATTGGGATTTCTGAATTGTATACTAGAGTGGTATTATATAGTCTTGTAACTTCCACTTGCATATGTTTTATTTTTCTTGCTATCATCTCTTCTCGCTAGCTGTACTCTCTTTTCTTCCTCCTTACTGGTCTTCCCCAACTCTCTGTTGCTCTTTCTAGTACTAGCCAACTTCTCTTGGATTCCTTTTTCATGCTTTCTAATATCTAATAACCATCTCCTCACATCCTACTACCCCAACATTCTATCCTACACCCCGCCCTCAAGTTTCCCTAGCCCACCAACAGAAACTATAGACCCTTGTGCAAACTTATTGTTTACATAATAGATAGTAAAGGAACTCATAATTGTTGTATATTGTGACTAAACTGTAAATGTATTTGGGAGCTATTAGGAGCTACTTGGTTTGAAAC
>PVHX01011815.1:0-62234 GCA_004024805.1 Geosciurus inauris
TTACTATAGTGAACTCACAATGTTTTGCTGAACAAGGAACTTCACCCTTTCTCTAAATTGTATTTGGCTTTCTGGGTTTCTTTGAGACACTTTGCCTAAATTCACAGACCAAAAGTTCCAATTTTCCAAAACTGTCAAGACTCTTGAAGTGCAAGAAATAAAATCAAAAGTCAATAAGTGGGATGGCATCAAATTAAAATGCTTCTGTACAGCAAAGGAAAAAAGAGCATGAAAAGAAAGCCTGCAGAAGGGGAGAAAATCTTTGCCACCTGGTTCTCAGGACATTAATATTCAAAATATACAAAGAACTCAAAAAATTTAACCCCAAAAAGCCAAATAACCTAATTAATAAATGGGCAAAAGAACTAAATACTTCTCAAAAAAAGAAATACAATTGGTCAACAAATATATGAAAAAATGGTAAACATCTCTAGCAATTATGTAAATCAAAACTACATTGATATTTCATCTCATTCCAGTCAGAATGGCAATTATCAAGAATACAAAAATAATAAATGTTGGTGAGGATGTGGGGGAAATATTACACTCATAAATTGCTGGTGGGACTGCAAATTAGTGCAAGCACTCTGTAAGCAGAATGGAGATTCTTCAAAAAACTAAGAATGAAACCACCACATGGTGCAGCTATCCTACTTCTCAGTATATATCCAAAGGATTAAAAATCAGCATACAATAATGATATAGCCACATAAATGCTTATAGCTGCACAATTCACAATAGCTAAGCTATGGAGCCAACCTAGATGCCCTTCAGCAGATGAATAGATAAATTAATGTGGTATAGATACACAATGGAGTATTACTTAGCTATAAAGAATAAAGGCATTACAATATTTGCTGGCAATTGGGTGGAACTGGAGACTATCATGAAAAGTGAAATAAGCCAATCTCAAAAGGTCAAATGTTTTCTCTGATACACAGAAGTTAATCCAAAATGGCGGGGGGGGGGCAACCAAAAAAAAAAAAAAAAAAAGGAAAGGAGAGAGTAAAGAAAACAGAGGGAATTTCATCAAAATACAGGAAAGATCAGTAGAGTAAGCAAAGGGGATAAGAAGGAATAAGTGATGCGAAAAGGGAATGAATCTGACCAAGCTTTAGTATGTGCATTCATGGCTGTAGCACAGTGGGTACCACCATGGTGGGTCCTGGTATTGAGTATTTTAAAACAAGACACTAATTTTAAAAAAGGTGAAGTATAAATGGATTGAAGAGAAATCAGTGGAGTAGAAGGGAGGGAGCAGGAGACAGTGGGCGAAGTACTGGAGATTGAATCGGGCAGACTTTGTGACAATGTCATGATGTATCTGGTATTGTATATAACTAAAAAGAATAAATATTTAAAAATCTATGTCTTAACTTTTAGAAAGAAGAAGGAATGCTGTAATTTACTTCATTACCAGAGTAGGAGAAGAGGTCCTACTTTTTAAAGACTTGCTCACTGATGAGTTTGGGTACTAGATCACCAAAGGATCATGAACATACTCCATATGACCTCACTAAAACATCTAAACATAGATGTGTAATGCAGCTAAGGCCACATGGTAGCAAATCCATTTCCCCTGACTGGACTAAGTATTTTTTTTTTCTGTCAAAATTTGAGAAAAATGTTCAAGCCTCAGCAATTACACCACAAGAAATATCAACTATCACATATTATTATGGTCATTCAATTGATGTTAAAGGAAAATATCAAAGTTCTTAAGGCAGAAAAATGCTTATCAAAAGGTTCAAGCATGTCTTTTGATTCTCATTAAGAGACAGCCAGCATAATGTAAACCATGGCTTTACTTTGTATATAACTGTATCTGCTCTAACATACTGAAGACACTTATTTTTTTTAAAAAATGGCTATTTTTCTGTTCTTTTTATCTCCTTTCATTGTGATTTTCCAAAAGATTATTCCATCTGAAATATCTATGTTAATATTCTAATATTTACTGAGTATTCAATGTAATATTTACTGAGTATTCAACATTGCTAGACAATGTTCTAAATCCTTTACATGTAGTAAATTATCTCAAAATAATCAATTTTTAATTATATCTCCGTTTTTCATATAAATAACAACTATAGAGAACTTAATTTATGTGTATGTATATATTATAGCTGTATAGAGTGAGAGCAAGAGAGGGAAAGACAGAGTCAAACACAATGACAGATCAAGAGAAACTCAAACAATTGTGTTTCTGATATAGTTTTAACAGAAAATAGAAGTTCAATATTGTCTAAATCACACTTGCTTTATAAGATAGCAAAACCAACTGTTTTGTTGAAGCAACCACTGTGGAAAGGAGATAAAATACGTCTGCGTAACCCAACACTTAAATGTTTAATTGTCTCACCTGAAAAAATGTTTAATAATATCAAAACAAAAACCAAAAGTGGAAGCCAAACATCTTTTAAGTGAACAGCAAAGAAATATCTCACAAAATTAATTAGATTAGGGGAAACTGTCGCTATAGAAAATTATTGATGAATGGATTTTATACTAAGACAACTGGTTTCTCTGGCTTTCCTCTCAGGATGACTCATTGGTTGGCTACTCACACCAGGTATTTTAGAGCACAATGTTCTCTCATTGGGGAACATTCTTTTTGTGAAAGCAGAAATAATGGACACCTGGCAAATGGTTTAAATTTGCCTCTGTTTTTGCCACTGAAATTGTGCTTGGCAGGACGTTTAAAAAATTTGGATGCAGTTGCTCCCCGGGGAATTTGTCATTCCCTTGGACTACACATTCAGCCTATCTAGACGTCTCTGAGTAGAGGGACCCATTGACTGACATTCAAATGATATGTTGACAAGAAACTCCTGTCTAACTTATAATATTTTTTTTCAAAAACCTACAAATGCAAGTATGCTTAAATTAAATTTGTAAACTTTCTCCAGAACAGGGAATTGCTTGCTAAGTATTATTTTGAAATATCAAATACATATAGGCAAGAAGATAGCTAATACAAATTTAAGCTTATTACAGTGTGTATTTCATAAAATATTATTTAGTAGAAATTAATGATTGACTGTTTTAAAAAATATTTTTAAGGATAGCTGCTGATTTCTCCTAGAGATAATGGGGATTAAAATTATATATGTCTGAAAGAAAAGCCATTAATTTCCTTGTAAAGAAAATTTTAAAATGACTGTCTATGGATTGAATAATTAATTAATCCATCTATTTAAAGACTTCTTTATGAGCTAAAGGATTTTATGATTTTCATTACATAAGTAGAAACATACTATTAAATTATGAAAATCTTCAATGAGCTGCTATAGCGCTTGTGTGATTTTGCTTTTATGTTGAATATAAGCTCTCACATTTTTAAGAAGCTACAAACCAAAAAATGATATAGGCAATCCTTAGAGGAATGATTCACCACATGGTAAATATTCACATGGTTTTTTAAGCACTAGGCAAATTCTGAATGTGTCATTGAGGCATTTGTTGTCATTATAGTAGGTTGGATTGTATCAGTATTATGTATACTAAGAAGGGATAATGAAAAAAATGCATTTTGAAGCAATAGGTCCCCCCAAAACTTGATTCACAAAAGATCAAATCAAAAGATGTATAAAGTAGAAAAATCTTCTTTAAATTTACTTATTTAGTTTTAATATATATAATTAAGATGTACAACAAGTTGTTTTGATAGGCATATGCATAATAAAATGGTTACTACAATCAAGCAAATTATCAATAATTTTCTCACAGTTTCCTTTTGGTTCCTCCCAGGTGAGAGCACCTGAATTATATTCTCTTAGCAAATGTTTTATACATAATACAGTAATAACTATGATCATCAGGCTGTGCCTTAGATCTCTGGACTTACCCTACACAATTGTAGCTTTGTACCCTTTGGCCAGTATCTCCTATTTCCAATTAATCACTTTTCTACTTGTTGCTTCTTTGTATTTTATTTTTTAAGATTTGACATATAAATGAGATCATGCAGTACTTTCCTTTCTGTGACTGATTTATGTCACTTAACAAATAGTTATAGTCATTATAGAAAACAGTATGGAGGTTTTACAATTAAAAATAGAGTAACCATATATAGGATCCAGCAATCTCACTACTAGGCATATACCCAAGGAAATGGAATTAGTACTCGAAAGAGATGTTAGCATTCTCATGTTCATTGTATGTGTGTGTATGTATATTATACACACATATAGGGAGATAATTTATATATACAAATTATTATTTATATTGCATATATATGTATATGTTTATTGATGTAAAATACTATCCAGCACTCAAAAAAATAATACTATGCCATTTACAATAACATAGAGGCAACTGGAGAACAATATACTCTTCATATTAATGAAAAATCATTGAATAATTGAAAAACATGGTATTGCTGAATTGGAAATCTCAATAGTACAGCAAAGGGAACAATGTTCTATAAATTTATTATGTGTAAAACTAACTCAAGAATAATAAAAATGTAGGTGGGGCTGTGACAATTAGACAATATAAGTTCAAATATCATCTAGAAATAACAATTAAATATGTGTGAACTAGAATAGTAGTGACACAGTCTTTACCTAGAAAATATAAAACTAGTGGAAGGAAACATAATAATATTAAAACATTTATTTCATATTATGGAAATGGTGCTTTCAAAATGTTAAGACCAAAACTATAAAAAAGAGGGATAATTTTAGACATTTTGGCTTATGAAATATATATATGTAATGTCCTTAGAAAAAAATAAAATAATCATCTAGTTGTAATTTTATTGACAATGTTTGTATCTGTGTGTGTTCATATAAATACAAGATCTGTGTGTATATATGCACATATTCAATATGTAAGTTATACTCAAATATATGATTTACAAATCTACAAATATATGAAGTCAGTTAAAACTATGCAATTATTAAAATATATGAAGTCAGTTAAAATTATTAAAATTATAAATATAAAATTATATTTTCCCTAGAATGTAATGTTTTTCCTTTTTAAATTTCATCTACGTCTACTGAATAAAGTTCTTACATTCTTACTATTTTTAGAGGAAAAACAGTTTGCAATATCTGAAAATGGCATTTTAACAGAAAACTTTAAGTCATACTGATTGTGTAATACTGTAATTCTCTAATTTACACAGATTTGGAGATTTAGAAGCTAAGAAATTTAGCTATTCAATACTGTTTAAAGTATTCAAAAGATACCCTCTATGTATCAAGTCATTTTCCCAAAGCTTTAATGTCAGCTTCAATTCCAGCAGAATTATTTTGAGTTGCTCAAGCTCAGCATTTTCATACTCTCTCTCTTTTAGACAACGCACGTAATTTGTGTTTTAAATACCACAGGGAAAAAAATTATGAAAACTAGAACGAACTAATATATACAGAAATGCATTGTTAATTTTATCTACAAACAGGCCAGTCCATCTGTTCAAACATAATGCTCCAAACCAAGGAATATGTTCCAAACCAAAGAGCATGATATTTGACAGATGGAGAGGTCTGTAAGCCTGTCTGGAGCATGGAATACTATATAGTTTGTAGCAGGGTCCAATTTTCCACACGAAATGAAATCTAATAGAAATTTCTCCCCAATAAACATCAAAATCAGCACCAATTTTCCCAATTGATATGCATCACAGACCAACTCTTTTTTTATATTTCTTTCTCAGAGGATATTCATATATACTTTCAGTTCATTCTCTATTTTCATAGTTGTTCTACATAATAAGTATAAATGTCAAATACATTTCATATAATAAAAAACACTAGTGAGTCAAATTTAGAATGCCTTACTATTTAACATAAAAAAGAGTGCTATTTTTAGAACAATTAAAGATTGTATCATAGTACATAAGATTCAAAAAAGTCTATGAGAGGTTTTTATTAATCTCATTAATTTCTTGAATTAGCTGACATAACAACATGTTTGCCTTCCCTAAAAATACACAGCAAATGTGAGGCTGAATTAGGTTTCTCAGTTCTTATCTAGGCCTCCTTGGTAAAACCCAGAATTCAGATGTGTGATGAAGTCATGGGAGATCACCTTGTCATTATTAACATTTCATCACAATTAAATTAAACAAAAACTTTGCTGAAAATATCTTTATTATATGAGCTGCTAGGAATTGAGAACATTATTTCAATCTCTGCAAATTAACTGCAGTCTTATCAAATAGAGCACAGTATTCAGTGAGAAATGTGCAAATAAAATATATTAACATTGATGGGTGTCACATAAGATCTCAGTCCTGAAAAGTGGGACATAGTTCAATATCTACTTCCAACACTTTAAAATTCAGAGCCACTTATGACTTTGTATCTCAGTAAATTTGCATCAGTTAAACCTTGCTCCTAGTCCCTCTTGCTTCCAAACCTCGGTAGTAATGACGATGCCCTATCACCTTGGTTGTCCTTATTGCAAGAAAGAACATTCATGATGCACCTTCAGACATTTAGATTTAGCAGAAATTTTCACTGGAAAACCCTCCAGTGAGCACACTTCTACCTTTCTCAGAAGTACTATAATTGCAAAGATCTTTTCTTCCCCCATGTTTTTTCATTGGTACATTATAGTTGTACATAATGGTAGGATTCATTGTTACATATTTGTACATGCACACAATATAACAATATAATTTGGCCAGTATCATTCCCCAGTACCTCCTTTTATCCTCCCTTCCTCCCTACCCCTGGTCCCTTTCCTCTAGATGCTCTCCTTCAATTTTAATTGTAAAGATATTTACAACTACTGTTGTCAAAATATTTTCTTTTGCTTCACCTCAAAGAAATTAAATATTCATCAACTTGACCATAAATCTAAAGACTGGAATACTTATTTTTCATTTTGGGGAAAATAGTTTCTTAATATTATGTAAAATTCAGTAAAAATCAATATTTGATATATGTATGTAAGCTCACCCAATCTACTTTTATTCTTTATCCATGAAATAAATTATTCTTGATTTTAAATCAGATCTTCTACCAATGAATGGATATATTATCATTTTGGTAGTCATTTATTTGGCCATGTCATTCTCACATAAAATGCTCTGAACATTCCATCTCTCAAATTTATGTGATTTTATTAGATGCTAGTTTGTGTTACCAGGAACTGCCTAATGACATACTCTCAAATTTTGTTTCAGAGCCTATTTCCCAATTATAGAAAGTTTTACTGGACCTGAATCTGTCTACACCAATAAAAATTAATTGAGAGGCTTTTGCAGTGCCCAAGTACCTCTTCAAATTTCAATGTAAATTCATCTTCTCCTTCTAGCGCTTGCTTATTACTTTGGCACCACATTCTTTAATCACATTTCTTTTCATGTTTCTTACAATTTTAACCTAGCATGTATATATATTCTATAGCCTGGTAACTGCTACAGTTAGATTGTGTATCTGTGTGTGTGTGCATGTGTGTGTGTGTGTGTGCATGTGTGTATGTGTGTTGAACTTCAATTTTACCCACCAGTTTGAGAAAATAAATCATATTTAGAAAAAGAAGATAATTCCTGGCCAAGAAAAATACCTTATTTTCATCTGCACCACCAGATTACCCCAATGTAGAGCTCTCAAATTCTAGATTCATATAATTTCCTACTTGACTATCAACTTGTAAATTTAATAGGCATCTGAATCTTAACAAATCCATAACAAAATTATGGGTTCTTCCCACCCCAACAAAAACCCAAGTATGTTTCTCACTATATCCCCACCTACATAATGATGGCAAATCCTATTTAATTTTCTAGAAAACTTATGAGCCACCATTCATTAATTCCTCTTTCTTCTCCACTGTTTTTCACATTAAATTCATTGGCAAGTTCTCTCAGTTTCAGTTTTGGAATAGATTTCTAATTGATCCAAATCTCTCTATCACCAGTGTCCTAGATCAAGGCAATGATGTTCTCTTTACTGGGCTAATGCAATGGACTCTTTCCATTCCTAATCCTACAGCTGATTTTCCAAACCACAGTCAGCATTCTAAGTTATTTTCTATATTATTTCTTGCTTATTTTTCTTCCTCCATTTCTTTCCTCATTCCTTTATTCTTTTCACTCCTTTTCCTGCCTCCTTGCTTTCCTTCTTTCCTTCTCTTCCCTCTTCTTATTTTCTCTCCCTTTCAAATGAATCAGATTTCAAGTCTCCTTTGGTTAAATCTGTCTTATTGATTTCAGTTACACATAACAGATAATCCAAACTCTAAAATGGCCCCAAAATGTCTAAATAATGTAGCCACACCTCACTTTGCAAGTTTAATCATGCACTTCTCTGTCTTTCCTCAATGTACTTCAGCTGTAGCTTAGTGTATCAAGTTTTGGTCTCACCTTTTCTTCTGCCCTGGAAAATTCTTCCAAAGGTTCATGGTATGAAAATCTTTGCATCATTCATTCCTCACATGTTAACTACCTGCAGATAATGTGCTTGCTTAGCCACTCTATCTACAATTCTTCACTGTTTCGCACACACCATTAATCTCTAAAATTGCTAATTTTATATGTCAACTCATCATCCATGGGGTGTTTCTGGGAATTGAACCCAGAGGAATTTTACAACTGAGCTAAATTCTCAGCCCTTTTCAATTTTTTATTTTAAGACAGGGTCTCACTAAGTTGCTTAGCACCTCCCTAAATTGGTTAGGCTGGCCTCAAACTTGCAATCCTCTTGCTTCATTTTCCCGAACTTCTGGGATTACACAAGTGCGCCACCACACCCTGCCTAACACACTAATATTTGTAAATAGTAAATCATGTATGAATATTAATGACATTTATATATATATATATTACTTCTGAATAAAGTTTTCCATATAAATTTAAGGTACTAGTCACAGATTCATTTAGAGTTTCTGGTAGTTAGTCTTTTTCCAAGCTAATAAATTAATTAAGCAGTTCTAATATTCATCCTCACTTCTTACTCTGGATGGGCAAGAGTGGTATGGCAAGGGGACAAATAAATCATTTCCCCCAAATGTCTAAATACTTTAAAGTATAAATCAATAAAATAAGATGTTAAATAAAACCTGTTCTATAGCCTATTGAAAAATATAATTGTATTATTCAGTGTTCTTCAAGACAGAAACAATAGGATCTATCTTATAGATGGGAAATTCAGGTAAGATTTGATGTTGCAGTCTTAATTTAAAAAATTATAAACTCAAGCAAGATTTCCTTGCTTTAGTCTAAAGGCAAAATCTAATTATCTTTAGGAAATCTCAATCTTTGCTCTTAGGACTTGCATTTAATTGGTTCAGGCCTACCCATATTATGATAAATAATCTGCTTAATTTAAAGTCACATCAATAAATATCTTTACAGCAACATCTAGACTATGTCTGACCAAACAACTTCTGCCACAGTATGGCAAAGTTAACACATAAAATTAACCTGGACAATAAACATTATTATAAATATGGTATTTTTAAAGGTATAAGATTTTCTTCTGAAAAAGGCAAAATATCCAAGATGATTGAATTGTATTATTATATATAATGAATGTTATATTAATGATCCAAAGTTTTTTAAATGAGAAATGCTGTGAGAATATATAAAACATAAATATATTTGTAACCAAATATATTTTACTGTAATTTTTACAAAATCATTAATTATTCATTAAAATAAATATCTTCATATAACATATTCTATCTGTAGCTATGATCATAAATAATAAAAGTAAGCAATTTTATTTAAAGTACCAAAAATGATATATTTTTAAAGTGTTACATTAAAATCAAATTTATAAGTTAATGCATTTATACATTTTCTGAAAATCTATTTTTCTTTAAAAATGTTAACTAGTAGGTAAGATGATTCAAAGCCAGCCTCAGCAAGGGTGAGGCGCTAAGCCACTCAGTGAGACCCTGTCTCTACATAAAACACAAAATAGGGCTGGGGATGTGGCTCAGTGGTCGAGTGCCCCTGAGTTCAATCTCCAGTACCAAAAAAAAAAAAAAAAAGTAAGATGAGTATCAGTTACATCCCCCAAAACAATTCTAATGATTCTTCCCCATAATCTTGTTAGTTCTTTCCTACATTCTTACTTTTCTTAGGTTCCCCTAGAAAAAGAGGTCTAACAGAATTCTACAAGGATCCTGAAAAGACCTATTCTATAAAGGTATACAAAGAAATTGAATTAAGCAGACATAAAAGACGGCACTGATTGTTAGGGAGCACCAATACCCAGTCCATGTACCTAGAAAGTAAAGAGGTCTTTTCACAGCACTAAGACATGCCATCAGTAGGAAGCTTCCATGCCCCAGTCCTTCAGTCTGCCTCAGCTGCCCCCATGCCTTAAAGTAGCTCAGATCCAATTACTAAAGCATGTAGGACTATAAAAATCTGGACATTTTAGATAATACAGGAAACCAGGGGGTCATATTTACCTGTATTCAATATCAAGACAGTAAAATTTTCATGCTTCCCCTTCCTACCTTTTTTTTTTTAAACTTCCTTTCCACATCTGTTGGTTCAAAGAACACTCCTCAAGAAACAACCTGCAAACAAAACTCTTTCTCAGTCTACTTCTTCAAAATGCTAGCTGCCACTCTGCATTAATCTTACTGTTGACCTGAGTGTACTGTTGTATATGTTCCAGGAGGTCAGTGATCATATTATACTCACATTCACTTTGATTCTTAATTATACCCTCTTTGCATACCTAGCATCAGAATTAATTCATCACATTTCTGTGAACTAAATCTATTTTTGAATTCTTCAGCATCTCTTATTTCAATATTTAACTTTGCTTAACTCTTTCTAGATAAATATAGCTCTAATTTCTTTAAGTTAATATAAAGTACAAGTGAGAAAGATAGAAACAGGACAATCAGGTGTGTTGGTGCATTGCATGTCTGTAGTCCTAGTTATTTGAGAAGACAAGACAGAGGACCGCTTAAACACACAAGTTTGAGACCAGTGTGGGCAGCACATGAGACCACACCTTAATATAAAAACATAACAATAATGGTAAAGAGAAAAGCAAAGGGTAATTTTATCCATAGGGAATACTTAACTCCATCATAAATTTGGGAATTTCTGTAATGTACTATGTGTTCCCAAAATGATTTTGACAGTAACTCAAGTAAATCCAACTTCAAGTAAACATTGAATTTTTAGTGTAACTGTTTTTACATATCTGAAAAAGGTTTGTATACTCCTTGACTACAAAGGAAATAAATTGAAATTTTTCTAGAATTATATTTCTAATTCAATTAGAAAGGGTAAAATACAGGATGCTGACCATTCTTTGAATATACTCAGGAACTTTGTCTAGGTCTAGTGCAATTGTTTAATTGGGAATTAGATTTAATGTGCCCTAAATGTGCATATGTTGCCATAGTTACTGAGTATTCTTTTTGGACTTTTTTTAAAAACAGTATGTGCCTAGTCTATAATCAGTATCAGCCTGTTTCAGTGTTTTAGGTATGTAAAACATACAGGTATGTTTTAGGTATGTAATTTAGAATTTGTTTAACTGAACTATTCTATACAGTAGAGTTCTTGATTCTAGCCAGAAAGTTTGGGTTTCATCAAATAAGAATCACTGAGATCATGCTGTCTTGAAAAGAATAATAACTTGCATTTAGAATTAACAATGATCTGGAAGACAACATCACTCAGGGAACATTTGGAAAGTCAATAAGTCAGATTTTAAAGACATAACTTCGCTGTGTACATATATGGATACACCACAGTGAATCTCCACATCATTTACATCCATAAGACTAGGATCCTAATTAGAGTAAGATATATTCCATGCTTGTGTAAATATATGAAAATAGATTCTACTGTTATATATAACTAAATAGGACTAATAAAAATAAAAATAAAGAACATGGATTTTAGACAGTACAACAAATGTAAAAGAGACTGAGATTCAGGGAATGAGTTGTCTAGTCAGAGAGGAAAACAGTGCAATGAGCTAGGTTCCAGGTTGGTATATGAGACAGAAGGCCTGCATCAAGTCAAATTAGAAAAATGATACTTATGGAAGTATTAAAAAAAAAATTCTATGTGTGTACCATTGGTTATCAAGATGATTTCAAAACAAAGAATGAAACTTAGGAGAAGGATTCTGAATCAGAGAACTGTAGCAATCCCCAGTCATAACTGCCAGTTCTTGGCAACCTTTGATCTGATTCCTCTCTCAGTATTTTCTAGTTGTGTAGTTTCCAAGTGTCTTTAAGTGGAATCCTTCAGCATACAACCTTTTGAGACTGGCTTGCTTCTTTCAGAGTAAAGCTTTTGGGATTCATATTGATCGTTATATATGTCAATGTTACATCCTTTTCCTGGGCTGTGTGCCATTGTATGGATAGATGACAATTTTTAGTTTATTTACTCCTTGATGAATGTTTGGGTTGTTTCTTGCTTTTGGTAATTATAAATAAATCTACCATAAATATTCACAAACAGATGTTTGAACATGTCTTCATTTCTCTTTGGTGAAAATCTGGGATTAAGCATGTTGGACAACATGACAATTCTGTTATCTTTATAGGAAATTGCCATTCTCTTTTCCAAATGCATATATATATTTTTTTCATCTACACCAGCAATATTTAAAAGATCCTTTTGCTCCATTTTATCAAGTCTTTTATTTGAAGTGATCAAATAAGTGGAGGTACTATCTTTTTTTTTTTTTTTTTTTGGTACTGGAGATTGAACTCAGGGGCACTCGACCCCTGAGCCACATCCCCAGCCCTATTTTGTGTTTTATGTAGAGGTAGGGTCTCACTGAGTTACTTAGCGCCTCACCGTTGCTGAGGCTGGCTTTGAACTCACGATTCTCCTGTCTCAGCCTCCCTAAGTGCTAGGATTACATTATCTTATTATGTTTAAATTACATTTCTTAATTTACTTGTCTCTTCATTTCTTCAAAGTAAGTTTGACAGAATAGATTTTTTTAACTTAATAAAGTGCAACTTATCTATATTTTTCACTTGTTCTTATATTTTTTATTACAAATAATAAATCTTTGCTTAGTCTAAGGACCCAAAGTTATAAAAAATATTTTCCTATGCTTTTTTCTAGTTATTTTATAGGTTTAGTTCTATGATTCATTTTGAGCTAATTTTTATGTATAATATAATTAATGGTAAAGATGCATGGTTTTTTTATATTTAATTTATATTTTCCTAGTTCCATTGAAAATAGAATCTATTCTTAGACAAATTCCCTTTGATCAAATATCAAATGGCTTGGATGTATTTATTTTTCTATTATGTTTTTTTGATTTACATATTTACAATAGTACACTATCTTGATAATTATTGTTTTATAATAATTCTTATAATCAGGTAGTATAAATCCTTGAAATTTACTCTTTCTTCAAAAAACAATGCCTGTTATTCTGTATTCCTCTTTACTATGTACATTCTAGAATAAGCTTGTTAACTTCTATACAAAAAATTCTGTTGGATTTTGATCATGATTACTCTGACCATGTAGACAATTTGTAGAACTGATTTTTTTGACATTGTTTTTAATCTTCCAATCCTTTACACATGTATATCTACCCATAAATTTAGGACTTATATAATTTTTCTCATCCAGTATTTTATGGTTTTCACTGCAAAATAAATCATGCACATATTTTGGTGGAATTATTTATAAATTCACTTACAGTTTTTTGATTCCTTTTTAAAATGTAAATTACTGGTTGCTACAAGGTAGAAACACAGTTGATTTCTTATATCAACTTTGTATTCTGTGACCAGGCTAAGCACACTTATTCAATCTAGCAGTTATTGCTTGGCTTCTTTCAGAATTTTCCCATAGACTATTAAAGTATCTGTAAATAGAGACAGCTTATTTCTTTATTTCCAAAATATGTTTTTTATTTCATATTCTTTCTGAGTTTTATCAGCTAGAATCTTCATTACTAATTTGAAAGAGAGTGGCTAAAATAAACATCCTAGCCCCGTTTCTGGTTTTAAGGGGGCATATTCAATCATTGCACATTTAGTATCATACAAGCTATAAGTTTTTATGAAATGTCCTTTGTCAAGGCTGTAAGATTTTATGAAATGTTCTTTATCAAGTTGACAAAGTTACCTTTTATTAGTTCTTGCAGATATTTTATAACATGCAGTCTGAATTTTGGCAAATGCATTGCTTCATTTATTAGATGATCCTGTGTTATTGTTATTTATTGGTGTTATTCTAGGTTGCATTACATTAATTCATTTTGAATCCAAATAAATTTTCTAAGGTATATTACACTTTGACATGGTTTCTTTTAGAGGGAGATCAAGACACATACAGACGGGGGGTGGGGAGAGAGAAAGGGAAGGAGAAAGGGAGAGAAGAGGAGGAGAAGGAGGAGAAGGAGGAGGAGGAGCAGGAGGTGGAGGGGGATAGTACTGATAGTCATAATAATGATAAAGCTTTTTTCCAACTCCATAAGGAAAATACTCTGTACTTGTAAGTTTTTTCTGGTTTTGGTATTAATGTTATGCAAGACTTCTAAAATGAGTGAGAAAGTTGTACTTCCTCTTTTATTTTCTGGAAATCATTTTATTGAATTAGTCTTATTTGTTTGGTTTGGTAATTTTCTCCAGTGAAGCCATCTTTGCCTGGGACTTAGGTTGTGTGGTTTTTAATAATGAATTCAATATATTTAGTCATTTCAATACTGTTTTGATTATCTACTTCTTAGGTGAACTTTGGTAGTTTTTTTAATCTTTCATAGAATGTATCTATTTCATATAACACATCTATCTGTGATAAAGTAGTTCATTACATGCCATTGTTATTCTGTTAATATATATAAAATCTGTGGTGATTCCTTTTTATTTATGTAATTTTATTGATAAATTGTTTATTTTTTCTGATCCAATTGTTAAAAATTTGTAAATTTTAAATGTTTTACCCCACAAGAACAAGCATTTGGTTCTATAGATTTTTCTCTATTTGTTTTTATCTTTACACTTTCAAATGCTTTTGCTCCTGTTGCTATTTCCTTTCTATTAATTTGAGTTAAACTTACACTTAAATTTCTGGCTCTGTAAACTGTGATTTTCCTTTTACTTAAGGTTTGGAAATTAGGCAGAATTTCAGATATTAGAGCTTGAATGTAGATTCTACAATAAATTCTTCTCATGCTAATTGTTAAAGGCCTATTTGTTTTCTCTACATTTTCTCAAACCAATTATTCCAGACTCTACAGAAGGTAGATCTGTCCTAAACATGCCTGGTGACATGAAGTGTCTTTAGCCATACATAGGGAACAAGGAACCAAGTACTGAATTATCAGATGGTCCCTGAACTCATAATGTTCAGCTTTTGTTTTGTTTTATTTTGTTCTTTGACTTGTCAATGGTGCAAAAGCCCTAAGCAAAAACCTCACTTGGAATTTTAATTCTGATCTTTTCCTGGGCCAGCATCAGATGACATGATACTCTGTCACAATGCAGGACAGGGACAGTGAGCTGCAGCTCCTAGCCATGTTATCACCTGAGGGAAAACAACTGGAACTGCTGGGGTGCAGTGTTATAACACTATGATAGTTGGTAGGGAAAGTGTATTAAATGTGTTTTCAATTTACTATATTTTCAATGCATGATGGATAGAACATAGCCAAATCATAAGTTGAAAGATATCTGTATATTCCAACCAAGTATACAGTTATCAACTTAATAATTTTTCTCAAAGTAATTTGGTTTTGAGGGTATATTATGTTATCATATGATCTTTGTTATCTTCTGTATTTAAAATTAAAATGTTTTCTTTCCAGAAGCAGAGGTCTTAGTTTCCTAAAAGACTCTCAATTGATGAAATGCCTAACAGACTGACATGGCTTGAGAATCCAAACCTTCATAGCTATGCTCTTGTGAATCTCTTAATTCATCAGTGTGTATCTTCACTCACAGTCAACCCTTGAACCAATATTATAAAAAGAGTGATATTTGTAGACAAGTTTTGAGCCACTTATGTTCTAAACCTGATGACTGGTGAGTTTTTCAATAACTTTGTAGATATATTGCTTTAATCTGAAACAAAAAGATAAGAAGTTTCTCCATGTGAAGTTAATTAACTCACATGAGACGGTGCTGATGATTTTGCCATGATTTACACTCAGCAATAATCAAGGAAATCAAAGCCAATCTGCCTTCATATTATTTCTAACAAGTAAAAGGCAGACTGAAAGATAGTTTCTCACTTTGCAATTGCTAACTAAGAACAACATGTAAAAGATTCCTATACATTTATTCTTAAATATAAAATACTTCATATAATTGATTTTAAACTGGTGATGGTTATCCATTAGGAAACAATACTGAGGTAGACAAAAATACCATTAAAGATTAAATGTGAAAATTTGTGCTACAAATGTTTATACATGAAATAAATACTTTTAGATCATTAAAAAAATAAAAGAAAGGCATTTTATTTTTTATTGAGTTTAAAACCAAGTTATAATAATGCAGCATGAATTCTAAAATAATGCAGATACTCGTTCTAAAATCATCAAGACCAATTGATTAAAATTTTTCTTTTTTAATGTAAAATAAAAATGGTGTCATAATTTTGGAGATGCTAATTTATAGAGATTTGGAAATTGGAATAGACACTTGGTCTGTTCTGAAAATCCATATTTTATTAGTTTGAGTGTTACAGTTTATTTTTGCAAATATAGTAAATATGTTCCCTATACTAATTTAGAAAAATTATAACCAGACATTATTCTTTTAATAACAAGACTTAGGCTGAATATTGTATTTTTATAGGAATGATGAAATAGTTTTTAAAGAGTTAGGCTTTAAACTTAAGAGTCAAGAAAATAATATAGGTTCAATAAATATACAATTTTACTCTTGATATTTACTAGATAACATTTGGCTCATATATAAGTGTTTCAAGACATTCCTATTGCTCTTCTCTCTTGTTCCCACTGTGGTAATTTCTCTTTCGACATAGCATTCCCACTATAGTTTAAATTGATTCTGTCAGAGGGTCAGTGGCAGAGTTGTGTCATTAGATATGCCATTTATACTTGCCCATCTTCTTTTGAATTGATAAAATGGGAATCATAATCATATCCCACACAATGAGAGAACTCAATGAGATTATGCTTATTGAGAACCTAGAAAAACATGTGGCATAGAGTAAACACTAATTAAATATTAACTAGTGTTATTGATGATTTGTGTCTATTACTCTTGCTTTTGTCTCTATTCTCTGAGATTAGACTACATGAATTCACACTGCAGCATTATAATTTATTCTTCCTAAAGTGAGATCTTTGGAAAGCCATGCATTATGCCTAATCTTTAATATTTGCACATACATATTAAAGTAAAAAATAGTATTATTTTATGGAATTTTTTAAAATTTTTATTTATTTGATTACTTCTCATGAAAAAAGCTTTTTGCACCCCACTTTCTAAATTTCAAAGAACAATATGTTTATATAATTCACCAGGATTTTTGATATTGTCAACCTCAAACTGACCTGGATTTATAAGGGTAGAAAAGATGAATTTCCAATCTTTTGTCCAATGTATGTTTTTGGCACTGTTGTACATGATCTAGGCTTACTTTTTATTCAGAAGACATTCTAAACGTGCTTGATGATCTTGTTGTGAGGATGCATTGGATGAAGCTAGTCAAAGGTGCTAAAGAGGGCTATGTGAGCCTCCTGGGGAAGATAATATCATCTGATTTGTACACATGTCACATCCCGCCTCATTCTGCATGGCTGCTGCTGAGCTCCCATCTGCCACATCTCAACAGAAATAACAAAGACCAAAGATTTATGTAATTCATGAACCATGTTTTTACTAGCTTGCAAGAGAAATAAAATCAGGAGGAGTCACTGACTTCCTGTGACACGTTCTTGATACGTGTTCTACCTGGACATACCACATTTAATATAAAATCATTCCAAGCACTTCCTGTTATTTGCCAAAATTAGTTTATTTCTCCAGTCTTAAAAAAAAAAAAATATATATATATATACACACACATATATATGCTTCAAGTATATACTATGATCTGTACTCATTTAACAATATGCATTATCAGTTTAGCATCTATGAATCTTCAGTAAAATTGTATTTAGTCAGGAAGAGGGAATTATCTGGTAGAGAACTGAGTATCAATTTTTAATACTGCTTTAAAAGGAAAAGAATGGATTTTTATAAAGCTATGAGTTAATTTAATGTTTGTATAGGCATTGCATGAAAAATCAAGCATTTCACTATGAAAGTGTCCTTAGAAAGAATTCAGCAAAATAGACATCTCTGAAATTAAGCAGAAAAGAAATTCATTCAGTTCCAAGAAGATTAATGATAATGTGCCACAGATATTCAAATTCTACATTTTATCTTCAAATGTCAGCTCATCTAACAGTGGGCCAATAAGTAGTATAGAAGTCTTGTATCTTTGATAAATTTTTTTCTGTTAACGTTACATTGATTTACTTCTAAATCTTATGTGAGCACTTGAAATGTTTATACAATGCATACTTTATTTTAAGATTGAATATAGATGAGATGTTTTGACATAAATGGAAGTAAAACTATAAAAATTTTTCACACAGAAAATTAATAGACCTTTGAGTTATGGCCCATTGTGCTCTAAAAAATATCTTGCTTAGATTGAATTACTCTTCTACGTATGAGATACCAAGAAGTTGATGTTTTATTCAGTAAGTATGGACAATTTGCTATCTGGCAGACACTTAGCCACATGCTAGGACTGCAAAAGAAATTAACAAAAATAAGACAGATAGACTTTCTTCCTCAAGAAGTCCAAAGTCAAGTACAGATAAAAGAAAAAAGTATAGATAAATTTACTGTAATCATATAGGTGGGTAAAAAACATATTACCTGACTATGGTGATCATATTGAAGGATAAAATGATACCTATTTCAATCTGGTGGTTTGTATTTTTTTGTTATGGAGGTGATTCTTCACCTGCATCATACACAATAATTATGAGTGAATTAAAAGTGAACATGGAGAATACTTATACTGAAAAAAAATTGCTAATTATAAGAACTCCTAATTTAACCAGGTGTACTGTATTTTAATTTGGAATCTGGTGACATATGTATTCTACCCACCAAGGCAACAGCACCATATATCTTCCCAATAATTTATTTTGTCTTTAGCAGCTGAAATAGTAATAAATACTGAACCAAGTATTAAAATTGATAGAGAATAAGTCCCATGTTTAGGAAGACAGTACATATAAGAAATACAATGAGGTGAAGGAGAACTTGTTTTTTTAATTTCCTAGGAAAAAGTTATTTGAGAATGCATTTTTTGAGAATAAGGAAAAAAGCCAAATTTATCTCTCATCCTCAAAAATATGGTAGGTGAGGTATTTGGTATCCTCTATTTTTCTTATGGAAGAAATTCAGAATTCATTTATACCTAGGTTCCCTTTGAATGGTTTGATATCCTGGATGACTACTTAACCTGGGAATAAAGGTTGCAGAGAACCCTGTAGAAAATATTTCAAGAAGCTAATAAGGAACTTTGATTAGGTTAGCAGCCTCAGAATAACATGCATATGACAAAAGAAATCAGTGGGATTTTTATTCTAGCTGTTACCCAAAATGAGAGTAATATTAGGAAACACATAAGACTTGGACCTAAAAATTCCAGAACCTTGATGCAATAGCAAATTGCACCATTAGTGATTATATAAATTGAGGTCAGTATTCCAGTGAAACTAGAATTTTTTTTTTTGTTCAGGCATCCTGATGTTATAGATTATCTTAGAGAATCATCTGAAGGTGCTCGAGCAAGTGAGAGGATAGTCCCCAAATTTGCAGAAGCCATGTCTACTGGTATTACACTGAACCAGGCTCCAACTTTAATAATCTAATGGAAAAATCATTGTAGCAAATATACTTATGGTTTTACTGAACTATTTTCACTACTCTCATTGATTAATGAGCCATTAAAATAATTTTCTGTTTGTATGACCTCCTTTGATGACATTCTTCTCTTTTAAATGCAGAAATCTGCATATTTAGGATTAGCCTAAAATATCTATAGCTTCCTGATATCCAAGAATCAAAATAAGGAAGTAATGATGGAAATTTAGAGAACAATTCATCACATTCTTTAAATGTCCAGATTAAGAAATAGAAGCTCAATTAATGCATTTTTCAAAGTACAACAAAGCTCCTAAAGAGTTGTATCTCCTAAAATACTAATTTACTGAATCTCAAAAATATTCTTCTTTCTCGACCTATCAAGTCCAATTCAAAAACCCCTACTTTGTACTAGATTGTAGTTATGCAGATCAAGAATTTGAATTTGAGGTTCAAATCCTAATTATACTTCCTAATTTAAGGAACTTGGATAAATTACATTAGTCTTCTTAGGGGAACAAAAGGATTTTTATACAAGCCAAACTCAATAAAACATCTTATAGGTGTATAGGAATTCTAATAACAGTTTAGGGGGAAAATGTTAAATTTAATCAAAGAACTTAGAGAAATATATTGTAAATGCCAATTTAGCTAATAATTAGAAGACAGTTTAAAACAAGAGTTAACAAATTAATTTTTATACTCACAACTGAAAATAATTTCATGTGATTCAATGCTTAAAAAAAATAATAATGTTTCATGATGGAAAAACTTGTGATATTCAAATTCCAGTGTCCATCAAGAAAGCATTATTAGAACAAAGCCAGACACATTTACTTATTGTCTATAGCTACCTTCATGCTACACAGCAGAATTGATTATTTGCAGTGAAGCTGAATCAAAATATGTACTTTATGACTCTTTACAGAAAAATCCTTTACAGAAAAATTTACTGAATCCTGGTTTAAAGAAATGCTACAGGATATGGATTAAGGCATATCTTCCTATATCAAAAATATCTTCTTATAAAAGGGGTTTAAAAGCCAACCTAAATCATGAGTTCATCATGTGGTAGATTTATTTTCTGACTCAAGTTCCTTATTTTGTCACAGACAGAAAGCTAACAGTTTGAGGACCTCTTACCAGTCCTCACATGACATTTTGAGTGTCACTGTTTCAAATCTTGCTTCCAAGATGTAACAGCAGTGAATATCCAGTAAGAAGGGATTGTGAACAGAACAAAGATGTGAATCTTAACATTAGTTGAGAAATTATTTAGTTTCATTTCTTATCACTACACATAAATATTTTCATGTTCAAATGTAGGAATAAAATTGGAATATTTAAGGCATGTAAACATTGAAAACTTATAAGAAGCAGGATCAAAGAGAAAAATAAAGAAAATAAACAATATCACTAAATAGTCTGGATTCCAAAGAAATATTTAATTTTGAGGACAAACTGTTCAGAGAGAGAGGAAGCTATTAAACTACAAATTTCAAAACTAGCATAGAGAGCTTTGTGTTAACAATTAACTTCGAAGATTTAATTATATCAGAAACTTAAAAGCTTGTTCTAACATGTCTTTTAAAATCATCCTTATGAGTTTTTCAAAATAAAGCATTGGCCCCTTTTCATATATTGAATCCTATGATCTTAGAATATATAGCACCATTAATTTTATTAAGGCAATAATCCCTTTTCCTTTGTTAAGTGTGTTTCTACTATCTCCCTGTACACTGACAAGAGAAGCATGTACACATTTAAAAAGTTAATTAACTGGATAATGGTAATAACTTTAAAAAAATTGAAAAATAAGAACCATTATTATACCGAGATACCCCTGATTCTGAACAAGATGGCCACATTAAATGCCAATTTTATATACTTCTTTAAGTCTATCAAATATTCTTTCATTTTTAAAGTCTTAATTAATTTTAATAAGCTTAAATAAAATTATCATTTTTCTTCAAATAAATAAACATTTCCAGTATTATTTTTTCTATTTACTTCCTCTTGTATAAATATGCAAAATTAATTTTGTCATGATTTTTTTTTCTCTTATGTGAGGATTAGACCCCATGTCCTTATTATTATATCATTAGAAGGACAGTATTCTCAAAATTGTGTGTTTTGCAATATTAAGTACATTCCCATTATATTATCATATGTAACTTCATTGTATTGGTTATTAGTCTTCTTATGACTAAATGAATATATTTTAATACTCTATAGTTATAAAATGTCCTTAGAATACAGAAGGCTTATCATTAGCAAGACAAATATTGTGCAGCCAGATTAACAAATGTATTTGCTAAATGTAGAAGAAATATAAAATGTGAAAGGAACTGCTCTACTGCATGAAAGACTTGTGAACCAGGTTAAAAGAAAGAGGATCAGGCAGTCAACAGAAGCACTATCTGCTTCAGGAGACACGTTCATAATGTGACTTCTGGACATAGATATCAAACATGACCTTTTGCTATTTCTTTTTGCACATATTTTGTGAATAATGCAACTTTTAAAATGTGTGTTAAAAGATGTCTGTGAACACAAGACTGAGTGACAAAATATAGACACAGAAAAACACATAATGCATGATTCCATTTATCTATGGCTCTAGAACAGAAAATAAATCTACTATAATAAGATATATATGTGTGTGTAATATATAAAATATATATACATATATACATGTAGGTGTATATATATATATATATTGTATATATATACATATGTCTTTATCTATATCTCTTTTTATTCAAATGGCCTTTTCAGAGAATTAAATTGTGAAAATGACACTTTCTGAACAGATAAAAATGGTCTATATACCAATGCAGATGTGGTATATAATTGATTGTATAAGTTTGTCCAAATGCATCATATTCTAAGCTTAAAATCTGTGCATTTCATCCTATGTAAATTTTTAAACTACAAAGTTCTATAAATCAGTATAAACTCCAGCCATAAACTCTAGCCATAGGATCTATTTTTAGTTTTTTTGGTACTAAGGATTGAACCCAGGGGTGCTTAACCAGTGAGAGCCCATTTTTCTTTTTCTTTTTTTTTGGAAAAATTACAAGCATTTGCTTGAAAACTTAGATACCACAACTTTAAAGAAATGTAAAAGAATGAAGAATCTTGAGCAAAAGAAGTCAAACACAGAAGATATCCTAAAATTCCACTTATGCAAAGTTCAGCAACAGGACAACCCAACCCAGGATGTCAGAATCAGGACACTGTCCTGGAGGTGACAACTGGAATGCAGTGGGACTCCTGGGTTTATTTTTCATTTAGAGACAGGGTCTTGTTAAATTGCTCAGGGCCTCACTAAGTTGCTGAGGCTACCTTTGAACATGCCATTCTCCTGCCTCAGCCTTCCAGGCCACTGGGATTACAGGCATGTGCCACCACACTCAGCACTGTCCTTTTTCCCTAAGTGATAAAATTTCATAATTTTTACACTAATATTTACACATATATTTGACAAACAAATGCACATATTGAAGAAAGTGACAGATTTCTCATTGTTGCCAAAGGTAAAGTTAAGTGTGGTAAGTGAAAAGGCAAGTCTGTGGTATATGGTATTGGCTTCAAAACTGAACAGAAGCAATGACAAACTGGTAGCAACAAGCACAAAAACACACAGTTATTGGCTTCTATGTATGACTTTCCACTAATCAGAGATTTCTTTGTTTAAAAGTAAAAGATTGATTCCAGAGGTACAGAAGGGAGGAAATTCTTAAATTGGGTGCTAAAGGAAATCTCAATTAGAAGATGATAATTAATCTGAGAAATTAAATATGGAAAGGAATTAAATACATATCCAATAAGAATAACCTGCCAAAGAATCCCATGCTAAGCGAAGTAAGCCAATCCCAAAAAACCAAAGTTCGAATCTTTTCTCTGATTAGTGTGATTAGTGAATATTTACTCTGATCCATAAAGGTGGGGGTCAGCATGGGAGGAATGGAGAAACTTTGGATAGGCCAAAGGAGAGGGAGGAGAAAAGAGGGGGCATGTGGATAAAAAAGATGGTAGAATGAGATGCACATCATTACCCTAGGTAAATGTATGATGACACAAATGGTGTGACTCTGTATGCAACCAGAAAAATGAATAATTGTGCTCTATTTGTGTACTATGAATCAAAACACATTATGCTGTCATAATTAATTAAAATGAACATATAAAAAATAATAAAAGAATAACCTGCTAAGACCTCAGGCAGTGGCATTCAAGGAACTTTGTTTGGGGATAATTTCTTCTGAAATAAGAGTTTTTTGCTTTGGGATGTAGCTCTACAGACTTGAAAGAGGAAGTAGGGACCCACGACTGATCCAGAATTCAGCTAGGTCACAATCCAACCTTACCATTTTGTGGTAGGACATTTTTTAAATGTCTGTTTTGACACATACCTTCTACAGTTACACATTTTAACCAAATAGACATGATAAAATGATGGTAACATTACATACATATATGTGGAAGTGCTGTGCTTAGCATGATTTTGTCCATTAAGGAATATTTGATTCTCAAAATAGCCTCACAAACCAAGTACTAGTATTCCAAATTTATGGAAAAAAAAACCCTGGAATACAGAAAGGTTAATTATCTTATTCACAGTCATACAGTAAATGTTTTATTTAAGATGAGAACCCAGATGTTCTAGTATAGTGTCTATACTCTTTTTTTCCCTCATTTTTTATTGGTGCATAATTGTTGTACATATTGATGGGAATTGTTATATGTTCATACATGCACAGAATAACCTACTTATTACAGTGCCTCTCTGCCATGAGAATTAAGTATATGAATTTATTTTTGTTGCTATTGATTGGCAATTATAAAAAAAACTTCTACTTTGCTGGTGGTACCCTTTCTACTTTCATCTGCTTTCCTCTATAAATTTTATACCTTCTAATTAATTGAAACTCCAAACCAGCACTAGTATGAACCAGCACTGCTATTATAATGCCTACCACAAGGAAGTGTTTTTGACTTTTGGTACTAGGGATTGAACCCAGGGGTGGTTTACCACTGAGCCACATCCTCAGACCATTTTTATTTTTTAATTTGAGACCAGGCCTCGTTAAGTTGCTTAGAGCCTCCTTAAATTGCTGAAGTTGGCTTTGAATTTGCCATCCTCCTGCTTCAGCCTCCAGAGCTGCAGGAATTACTGGTGTGCCCGACCGTGCCTAGCAAGGAAGTGCTTTTTAAAAATGTGTAGGACTATATGGAACAGTTTCTTTTTTTGTCACACAATTGCATTATTATGAACACATGAATATCATTTGGCAGGATTAAATAAATGAGAAATTCCAAGATGTAAACATAAATGAAATAAATTTTTTTCTATAAAAATTAAGCTGGTTCCTAAATTGTCTTTCTTGCCCTCAGCATCACTTGTAATGATAAGCATGACACTGCACATTTTCTTAATTAATCTCTCTAGCATTGGTTTTAGAACTTGTTTTAAATATATGATCTAAAATAATATATTATTCTAATTGTACACTGTTTTAAAATTTTCTCTCACATTTTTAATATATACCTAAATATGTGTTTATTAGAGAGTATATACTTTAGATCTTTTTATGAAGGCAATGCTGTGGCAACATTTCATTGTGAAGAAACTAATTTTTCAGTCTATTTTCCATACACAGTTTTTTAAGGGTGGTTAACTGATCATTTCTCAGCTGTAATTTTGAGCTCCACTGAACTGTTATGGATGTTCCATTCTAAAACAGAACATATGTGAACAGAACTGTTCCCGTTATGCATGACTGATGCCCCTGATTGTGTTCTAAATTCACAACTGTGCCTCTAGTTATAAACTAATAACTTTGATTATTTAGGTAAAGTCAAATCTTCAAATCCAATTCTGTCTGTCTAATTGAAAAACAACTAAAATGCATTTGCCACTATGCAATATATTTTCCCCGTCTTGAAAGATCCCATAGTTACAGCAGTATGAAATTCTTGACATTAAACTGCATTATATTCAGGCCACTTTTAAGTCAGTAAACAATTATTCATTGGAATGAGAAAACATGAGGCTGATTTCATGAAATACTAACAGAGTTTGAATAAACTTGAAGATGTTTAGGAATAGTTTTGTTATAATTAAAGGATATCTTAAAACAATCTAAATCAAATTTATGGTTGATAGAGTTTCCTTTGTACTTCTAGTAACCATAAAATCCTTATTATGAAAAAATGCAATATGAAACAATATAGAAGCTGATTTTTCAGGACTTGAGTTTAAGCTTTAGCTCAATTACCTGTTTATCAAATGTATTTGGTAATTTATTTTGACCTTTGACTCTTGGTTCTCACATTTATAAAAGCATATAATATAACACCTCAAATCTCATACCTCATTCCAGATTATATAAGGTTTAATAAAGCCATATGTGTGAAAAGTATTTCATATTATAAAATCGGTAAGAGTGTTACTTACTGTTACTCAATTCTGAAAGAAGTCTCCTTGCTCAGAGGAATAAAGGACACTAGCCAAATTCAATCTTTTAATAATTCCCTGGGACTATCTGCTCAGAACTATCTCAGAAATACCTTGAATTTTGATCATAATCCTTATGTTAGGATTTAAATTTCCTCACAGGTGCTTATGTTTTTAATAGATACATGAAGAATTTCATTACCATATCCATTGACTATTACTCAAAGAGCTACTATCACTCACCTGCCATTGTTTGCATCATATTTTAATATATTTCATGAGCTTAACTAATCGTACTTCTAACCAGAAATAAAAACATGAAATAATGACCATAAGCTTTTCTAATCTGTTGCTGTCTATTTGTATGGATATACATTGAAGCATGTATTTCTCTAATTCTAAGAGATCGTATATAACTCTTGTTTTTAATCTTATATAGAAATCAATTTTGCATAAGTCTGTGCATTATGACTAATTTAATAGCTTACATTATCCTCATTTTATATATGTATATTCTTTCCTCTTATTGTGCTATGTCCTACGTACTATGTTCCATCTTCTCTTTCCATATAGATTACATTATTTTCTTCACTAAGGTCCCTTTGTAAATTATTGGCCCGAATTTTTGCTACATTTCTTCTCTTTCTTAGCAAATCTCCCTTGTTAAACTCTTTCATCTATCATTTCTGTAGCCTATCCCCAAAATAATATGTTCTATTTTTTGGATAATGAGGCCTTCGGGAAAGCTTTTTAATTTCACTTTACAAAACAGAGCTTATTTGAATTTCATTATTTCTCTAATTTAATAAATATATTTTAAAATAATTTAAATGCCTTAATATTTTAAAGCAGGCCATTGATTCAACCCAGGTCCCATCTATAAATATATGTATGATTTAAATTGAGAAACTGAGAGAAGGGTTTATATTCATGGGGTGTTTGTGTAAAAGTGTGAGGAGGAGGAGGAGGATAAAATTTGGAACAACAGAGTAATCCAGAGCTAACAGAGTTCTTCATTCACACCTGAGGGCTTAAGTGGAGGGAGTGATTAGCAGCAGAGTTATATACGACAGGCCTCTTTGAGAGAGTTAAGCAGTCTGTCTGAAAAGACAGAATAAGCCCATGCTGACCTCACAGGAAAGGAACTAGGGGAATTAGTTCCTTGACTTCACTGCTCTCACTTCCTCTTATTTCCTACCTAGATTCCCTATCAGCCTGCTCATCTGGAAGCTGGACATACCGGTGCCATTATTGTGATCCATGCAAATCAGCCTCCTGGAGCAGAGGGCAAGGGTAAGAAGTACAAACAAGATACCTTGCCTGGCCCACATGTGCTTTCCTTCACCGATTTGTCCCAAAATACACAATTTCCCATCATCTACCATATAACTGTGAGACATAGTTAACTCAGTGGTCTACTCACTAAAATCTAAAGTAGTAATTATCACTAATGTTCTTCAAACATGAGAAAAATAAGAGAAAATTGATTAAAATATAGTAAATATATTACAGCTAACCATCTCTATATCAGTCTATGGCTTACGATATTTAATACGGCTGTCTTTTGTCACTGATCACTCTACAGTCCCCCTGTTCTACGCTAGCCCTTCAGCTGCATGGGGCTTTGGGTCCAAATCTCAAAACCTTCACAAGCTGAATCCTTCAGTCTCATTTACTGCAATTTGCCATTCACCAGTGCGTTTGAGAGAGATATTATAATAAAAGCACACCAATTAATCCTTTTGGTTCTGAACAGTGTCCTCTTTACTCTCATTGTTGGACAGCAAACCAATTTACCACTTGTATTTGGGATTTATCACTTGAAATAATTTAGTGGCAGCCCCTCCCCCATTGGACCAATGGCAAAAGGAACATAAAATTGTCCAGTAACAGATTGTGTTGCCTAGTGCCATCATCTGTGTCCCTTGGACAACACAGTGCTGAGTGAGGCGTTCTATAAATAATGAGGCTGGTATTCTGCATAGGCAATAAAAACCTATACATGGAATATATTATGAATTATATATAAACACAAGTTTTCCCACTGCACTGTGGAAGGGCTAAACCTGCAACCAGGTAGCTAACTGGGCCCCAGGAAATAGTATACATTAGCATTAATTAACAAAATTAACCAGTCACAGTCTGGGAAAAAGCAGGTGGTTGAACCTATGCTTATCAAACATCATTTCCACTTTGTAGATTTTCTCATTGAGTAAACACTGGGATAGTTGGGAAGGAGATAAATGTTCCTAGACCAGTTGATGCAAATACAAAGAATCTATTTTTATGGAAGTAACTTTAATTTTAGTCTGAATATCTTATCCTAGTCTTGAATATACAAATTATCTTTTAGGATAGAATGATTTTATGTTAATCTATTATTATGGTTGAGTGGTCAAGGTTTCAGATTCTTTAGATTCTCCCATGTTCTAGCAGCAATCCCAGATCTACTCTTCCATAGTTTTAAGCAGAGAATGGTATATATTTTTACAAAATTCTGGCATACTCTGCTAGGATTTCCAGCAAAGTGAGACCGCCCTGAGGATCTATGTAGAAATTCTCTATGTCCTGGCCACATCACGTGGCACTGAAAAATATAAGGGAGGAATCCAAGGTGATAGAGGTATAGAAGTACCTTTCATATGACATTGTAAGAGAACAAATGAGGAATGAGAATTCGAGGAGACCGAGAGAGGAAGAATTCTGCCAATGAATTAAAAAGTGATAGGGACCCCAAACAGCATGAGCGATTGGGTAGGCAATCCAGAGGAAAAATCAAAGCCTTTCATAGCTGCATCCCAGGCTCCCAGACTGGGGACAGAGAACCAGACACTGCAAAAATAAAGTTAAGTTGGAAAGTACAAACAACCCTGAGAATAATAGCATATGGGTAGTTCTAAGTGCAGGACAAATTCATGCTTCTTACATATTTTAAGTCCAGTGTAGGAATTTGGTGTAAAATTGACTCCTCTGCCCCAAATAAGATACTCTCTCAAGACCCTTCCAAACCTCAGAGCTCAAGATCCTGCAACAGTCACTGGTAGACACCATCTGGGCTTAGCTGGGTGTGGGCTGGAACAATGAGCACCTCACTGGGTAGAAAACAGCTACCTCAGCATCCTGAAGCTTCAGGACTAGAGGGTGCTGTGGCCACAAGCCTGACTCCTACCTGCACAAGCCCCATGGAATTGTGCAGGATATTCTCCCCAAACCACAATTTTGGGAATGTAACCACTACTATACAATCAAAGTTTCACACACACACATTCGCATACACGTATGCATCCAGAGTAGGAAAAGTCTCAGCTGAGTCCCATGCCAATGCTTGTACTCCTTCAGCACAACTGAGGTGCCATCCTCAATCCTCCTCCCAGCCTTGGAATGGTAGATACAGCTGCAAGGACCAGTCTCCCTAGTTTTGAGTATCAAGAGTTGAAAAAAGAGCTACAGTCATGCCCTGTAGCTCTGGACCCCCACCAATGCCTGTGTTCACCATCACCCTTACCAGCCACTTGCACATCAGTAGTGGGACCTTGGGAAGGGCTCTTAACCAGCCCACAAACTTGGGTCTTCAGCTGTTGCCACAAAAACCCTTGGCATCACTAAAGCTTATCCTTGGTGACTAGAGAAAGAGCCCATTCATGTTCCTCATATACAAGACTCCATTTCATAAAACTAGAAGAAAAAAATGTTATACTGGAAGCAAAAGTATCAAAGTGAGGACACAAGAAACAGGAAAGACAACATGATAATTCCAAAGAAAAGCAATGATTCTTCAGAAATAGATCACAATTTGAAAGAAAACTAAGAGATGCCTGAAAACAATTTTAAGTAGTGATTCTAAAGAAACTCTGTTAGATGCAAGAGAATGTAGAGAAATAAGACAAAGTAAAAAAAAATGCAGAATATGAGTGAGAAATTCACCAAAGAGATAAAAACAAAAACAATTGAACAGATCTTAGAACTATAAACTTCAAAAATGAAATGAAAAATATAATAGAGAGCCTCCACAGAAGGTTAGAACAAGCAAAG
Source organism: Geosciurus inauris (assembly GCA_004024805.1). Taxonomy (NCBI): domain Eukaryota; kingdom Metazoa; phylum Chordata; class Mammalia; order Rodentia; family Sciuridae; genus Geosciurus; species Geosciurus inauris. The sequence continues at coordinate 30,326 of PVHX01011815.1, forward strand.
AATTTTGGTATTAAAGAACATTTCAAAAAGTTAAAACAGTCAGACATTAAAAAAAAAAAAAAAACAGAAAAGGAAAAACAAATTGAAAAGAATGTAGAAAGCCTACCAGACTTACGGGACATAGTCAAACCACCAAATACATCCATTATGAGAATTCCAGACAAACAATCCGATCACTAAATGAGCTAAGGAGCTGAATAGAAACTTCTCAGAAGAAGATACATAATCAATAAACAAATATATGAAGAAATGTTCAGTATCTCTAGCCATTAGAGAAATGCAAATCAAAACTACTCTCAGATTTTATTTCACCCCAGTCAGAATGGCAGCTATCCAAAATACCAGCAACAATAAGTGCTGGCAAGGATGTGGTGAAAAAGGCACACTCAAACATTGCTGGTGGGACTGCAAACTGGTGCAACCAATCTGGAAAGCAGTATGGAGATTCCTTTAAAAATCTGGAATGGAACTACCATTTGATCCAGCTATTCCACTTCTCAACCTATACCCTAAAAATTTAAAAATAGCATACTCCAGTGACACAGCCACTTCAGTGTTTATAGCAGCACAATTCACAATTGCAAAACTGTGGAGGCAACCCAGATGCCCTTCAATAGATGAATGGATAAAGAAACTGTGGTATATATACACAATGGAATATTATTCAGCAATAAAACAATAAAATTATGGCATTTGCAGGTAAATGGATGGAATTGTAGAATGTTATGCTAAGTGAAGTAAGCCAATGCCAAAAAACCAAATGCCTAATGTTCTCTCTGATTAGTGGATGCTGATACATAAGAGAAATGGGAATGGGGAACATAGGAGAAATGGAGGAACTCTGGATGGGGTAGGAGGAGGTGGGGGGTGGGAAAGGGGAATGGGTGTAGCAAAGATGGTTGAATGAGATGGTGGTCACTACCCTAGGTGCATGTATGAAGACATAAATGGTGTGACTCTACCTGGTTTGCAACCAAAGAAATGGAAAAATTGAGCTCTATATATGTACTATGACTTGAAATGCATTTTAATTAATTAATTAGTTAATTTTAAAAATAAATTTTCTTACAATAAAAAAGAGCTTTAGAATATTTCCTTATTATATTAATAGGAATATATTCTACTTCTCTTAATCCATAAACTAAATAAACCTAATAAAGTGAAAGCAATATAATTTCCTATTTAATCTCAAAATAAATGGCTTCAAATAGAAATAAAAGTTCAGTATATTATTGGTTTCCTTGTAAGGCATGTTTAATATGGATGCAACCATATCTTGGGGGAAAACCTTGCAGTAGTAGCCAATGATGACAGCCAATAGTATGTAAAGTTTTCTCCCTCCAGAGACTGGGTTGGCTTTTGCCAAGTGCTGCACTGCACAAATGTTCCATATGAAGCCAGAGATTAACATGAAGGGTAAAGAAAAGCCAGACTCATGATAGATAAAGTGCAGAAAATAATTATAGAAGAGTCACCAAAATTATAAGGAAAAACAAGAAGTATATGTTTTCCTCCCAATGCCGATGTCTTGTGTAAAATACAGCTAAAACGAATAACATATATATGGCTTCTATAACACTGAAGAAAATACTTGTAAACCTTACCACAGTGTATCACTCTCACTGAAAATCATATTATATATGATATTGCAACATGATAGATTTTCAACACGTCACGTGAGATTTATGCTACTGGACTGTTATGAATTTTTAAAACATGCACTAAATATATTGCTTTGTCCATATATTTAAATGTCTTATTTGAAGTTTGTACACTTAGGAATAGTCAAAGTATGAAACTGGGAAAATAATCTGTTTAATTATGTCATTACAAGCTTCTTATATGGTGCCAGCACCGATTTGAGAGAAAAAAAATGAAATTACCTAGTACATATGCTCAGCAATAAATTTTGATGTTTAAAATTATGAACAGATTTTAGAGGCACTTTTGCTTCAATATACCAACATTAAAACCTAAATATATACAAAATTGTATTTTCCACAAACCATGTCCTGCCTAGAGAATACTAAAAAATCAGCTAAAGACATGAGGATTCATTTTATTTATCCCTAAATCAAAGTCAGACATGAATTTAAATAATTTATAAATAAAATATGCATAAAATATAAACCCTTGAGCCGAATTTTAATCTGAAGCAACCTGAAATAAACAAGATTACATACTGAAAGTTTCCTATAAAGAAAATGTGGATGAATATATTATTTCCAAACCAAGATCATAATATTTCACTACTGATTCATAATAAGGATTTTCAATTGGTTTTGCATTAGAAACTGATGTAATATATGCATAATAAGAAAGATTTGCTAAAGGAAATATGAGAGTTTTGAAATGATTATTTTTCCTTTACCTACTATCTTGGTCCCAAAGATTTAAATGCATCTTCTTTATGCTACAAATTATTTTTCCTCATATTGCTATATGGTGTTAAATAAATTATCAAACATTAGAAACATATATACATAATGATTCATAATCTCTACCACATAGATAATTTCACCTGTGTTCTATGGGTTTTCCTGGCCATCCAAAATATGTGGTGTGTCTGTCTTGTTACACGGATATCACACATCCCTTTAGGTTGATGATTCAACATGTGTCTAAATCAAAATACTTGTTACTGAATGCATAGAACTTGTAAATATTTTTGGTTTCATAATAAAAATAATGTTTTATATTATATAATATATCAGCATGAATTTTGTGAATTTTATTTGCATACCTATGTGGAAACAAGTATATTTTATATACTCCAAAATACATGAGTTTCCCAAAGCTACTGTGATTAAGTAGAATCCACAGACAAGGAAATGAAAAATAGAAGCACTAAGAATGCAGAGAAGATCCATTTGTGGAAGAGCTCAACAAAGGCAGCAGGAGTGCAACCATAATACAATCACCTTTCATTTCTAACGTTACGATTTGGGATGGAGCTTAGAAGGACTGGCAGGTACCACTTCCCTAGCTCTTGCCTAGTTCAAAAATAATGAGCATAATATTTTCATGAAGAGCTATATCTCCAGGTTAATAGATTAAAAAGAGGCTTTGAGTGAAAATCAGCATGTCTGCAGAAATATAATGTTATCTACCCAACTACGCTCATTCCGAATCCAGTTCACTTAAAAGTGAATTAAAAGAAAGAAAAAATGGGCATGAGTCAATCAATAAATCTGGCAAATAAGTAAGAAAATAAAACAATGGATACCAATTGACTAGGAAGAAAAATTTGTAAGAAAAATATTGCCAGATACTACATATTAATCATATATAAAAATAGATAAAAAAAGAAAAAATAACATTCAACTGTATGATTAGTAGAAATTGGAAAGAATGTAGTGGGTAAAAATAAAGAGTAGTTGGATAGGATCAGTGTAGTTGTATGCATGTATAGAAATATCACCCTGACACAGTAATATTTACAACTAATGCATTTATAAAAATATTGGCAAAGAATACAGACGATAGCATTTTGTCATGAATTGAAATAATTAAAAAGATTATTTTTGGGGGTAGAAAAACACACAAGTTTTAAAATTCAGAAAAGACATGCAAAAAGTGACTATAAGATGATATGATAAAATAAATGCAAAATAAAACAAAACAAAAAAATTTAGGATTGTCAATGAAGAAGTGATTCTATGGTAAACATATTAACAAATATGGGTATATGTAGAAATGAGAAAAGCTAAGAAAGTTAAACAGATTGGAATACAATTTCGAAAAAGAGCTCAGAAAGGAAATTATCATTTCAGATTAGAGACTAAGAAAGCTGGAAAGAATGTTTTTCCTACACTTATGGCAAGAAAAATAATCTTGGAAAACTGAAAATTGATGATGCTCTTGAATTTGTCAAAGAACTGAGGTCTCAAGGCAAAAACAATAACAACAAATCAAGACAGCCAAAAAGAAAACTAACCTGAAATATGGAAAGACAAGTACCGGAAGGAAAAACAGGACCTTCAAATGTGATAAGCCGTGCATGTGGCAGAGAGAAGATGAGAGGAGTGAGGGAAAGAGGAGAGGAAGCTGACTCTTAATATACAGCAACAAGAATACTAAGTACACATTTGGAAAAAATTAGTTAGCCTAGCATGAGACTGCCAAGACCCTGAAACTCCAGACATAAAGGGGTTTATACCTCATACAGATTTTTTTATAAGAACTTATTGGACACCCACAGAAAGTTATGTACCCTAAAATTCAGTGGGAAAGGAGAACGGCAGCCATTTCTGAACTCCATCAAAGACATTTTCTCCAATCCCTTGAACTGAGCAAAATCCTCAATCTATTTTCTAGGGGACAGAAATTGCCGGCTTAGCGAACTGGTGGAAAACTACTGCACCTGGGAGAAGAGAATGACAGCCACTGTAGAAAATCCACTCAAGCCCATCGTTTTTATCACCCAAGAGGAGGAGGGAGTAGTCAGTCCACAGACAGAGGAGCAATAAAAAATATATATATTTTCTAAGAGAATTGGGGGAAATCCACAAAAATTAGGGACACAAAAAGAGAAAGAAAAAAAAAACACAAAAAAGTAAAACCTTTATAGGAATAGCAGAACACACAATTATCAATGGTTCAACATAAATATAGATATAATTAAAACAACAGTAAGAAAAAACAGAGGAACTACTTTAAGAAATATTCACTAAAATTTTTCCAAAATTAGTGTTAGGCACCAAATCTCAAATGCAAGAAGCTCAGAGAACATTGCTCAGTTCACATTGCTAAGACAGCTTGATTGAATCTGCTTCTTGATTGAAGCAGATTTCTACCACATACCTGAAGTGTAAATTTTTTTACTCTTTCATTTAGACTAAATATAGGTTGAATGGACTTCTTTTAAGGAAATTGGCAATGGGATCTGGATAGTCTGAATCGAGTGGCTGCAGGGTGGTATAGTTGCCTCATTCCATCACCTTCTGTCATTTGATACTTCAGTGAACACACTCGTGAGAATTATGGCACATCCAAACTGAGCTGAATTAAGGATAGATTCTAACTGATAGTTTTATGGAGCACACATTACTCTGGTCCTTTAGTGTATACCTAATCTGTACTTGGACCATGAATGCCCAATGGCAACACTATGTGAGGTGACATAAAATGCACTGGTCCACTGGATCAGGTTTAACATGGAAATTTTAAAAGCCCATCTAAAACCGCTCAGTTAAAAAGTCACCATCATAATGAAAAAAACTTGTTAATGCTTATTTATGATACAATGTTGGAAACAATACTTGGAAAATCTTTAATGTTGTCTTAAAATATGTCTTAAGCTTTGAACCTGTGACTGCTATATAAGGGTATCATTTTTCTACATTCAGAATACATAGTTTTAGGAATCAGGATATGACAGTAGCCCTTCTAAGTAATACACAAAAAGATTCACTGAATTATTTTTTATTCCTTTGCCTGAAACTTTGAATCTGTCTGAGAAGAATGTTTTTACCAAAGGAAGTAATAACATTGAATTGGAAGGTGAGATTTACTACATGGCTATTTTGGGCAACTTATACCAATGAAACAGGATACAGAATGGGGTTACTGTAATGGCTGCAGTGATTGATTCCACGTACCAAGTGGAAATGGGCTTGCTGTCTGCCACACAATTGGGGTAGACAGTGCTATGTCTAGAATTTACAGGGTTTACTGGATGTCTCCAAATATCCAGTCACTAGTAGTCTCTAGTTTTGTTAGAGATAATTGTAGGCTAAGAATCTTGCAATACTGGATATAGGCTCAAGAAAATGAAAAAAAAAAAAAAAAGAAGCATCTTTTTCTTATTTGAAATGCTACAGACAATGAGTGGGAGTTGGATTTCCCAAACAACTTTAAAATTTGTAGCAAAATCTTGTCTGTAGAATGCAAATAATGATTTCAATATAGGATGGTGTCGAAGGGGATGGTCTTGGCATCAAAAACAGGTCTTTCAAATCTTATACTATGTATTATTGGACAGATTCTTAAAAATTTGTTTTCAAATTATCTAATTTGCATACTAACTGATACAGTTGTAAAAGGATTATACAAACACAAAGTTAAGTACTTAGAGCATAATAGCTTTTATGCATATTATTATAGAAATATTATCAGATGACCTTTAATTTGAATATGAAATATAGAATGCTAGAGATAGAAGGAGATGATTATGATTCATTTTTACTCTTTAATTTTACAGAAGAGGAAATTGAACTAGAGATAAAATAAACTTGCCTTGGGTCAGAATATTAAATAGAGGTGTAAAAATATGGAAAAAGCAATTATGAGAGAATAAATAGCAACCTCATGAAATTTGTAATGTGAAAACTAGTAATAAGAAACTTGTAGTCTGTAAACAAATATGGTAAGACTATTACAACAAAATTTGAGCTACAAGTTTAAAAAATTTGGTAAATCCATATATATCTTATCAGAAACTTACTTAGTATGCAAAAATGAAGATTGGAATTACCTCTTGAACTTGAATCCATGAGACTAGAAATTAGAGATCTGGTTTGTTAGATTATATTATTACTTCAATTCAAAGGAATCCTTAAGTAAATATGCTATGCACATGAAAGTCCCAGATACAGTTCTTAGCAAAGATTAGTTGAAATTATCTTTTTATAAACATTTAAAAGTTTATAAGTAACTGTAAATATCTCTTTGTGTATGTTTGTGTGTATTTGTAGTCTTTCTGAGAATTAAATAGTAAGTTGCTTAATCAGACATTTTTTTTAGGAATACAAGCATGTAATCCTAAAATGTAAATCAGAAAAAGAGATTGTGTTTCTTTCTTAAACAGCTTGAATTACTGACATTTGTTCTGATTTGTAGTGAGCCCTTCTATCTTACATAATCCTATGGTAATCCCTTGCTGATTAGAATATCATCACATTTTATCATCACATTTAGAAACCAATATATGAATTTTAGGGATAAATATAATTAGAACTGAAGAAGAGAATAGTTCATGGATTTAGAACCTGAAAAGGAATTCCAGACTTTGGAAAAATAACAATACAACCTAATAGTTAAATAATGTTCGACTAAATTAATTAAAATTAATGTGAAAATGAGGTGGTACTTAGAGATGTAGGAGTCATTGCTTAGTTAAAATAATCCCAAATACATTGCAAACTTCAAAATACCTAGATCAAGCTTAAGTAATAAAAGTTCAAGAAGGATTTTTGTTTAATTTTTCTTGCCTCAAGAACTGCTTTATCCAGAAAGACATTACCTATTTTTGCATGTGACTATTGCCTGTGTCATTCCTTTAAAAGGAAAATTGACTATCTAAGCTTCTTTCCCTGGAAATCCCTTCATAATAAGCCATAAAACCTAGATCTTAATTGAGTCTGTAATAGGACTGTTGTCATTTTGGGGGAAAGTCACAGGGTGATTTATTCAAGAGCAGGGACTCTCACTTATGAATTCTTGAGTGCTTTTGTTTGAGTCTGAAAGTTTAAATATGATAGAATTCCTAATCTATGAGTTTCATTACTGTAATTCTTGAAATAGACTCTCTTTATCATTACAAGTTAGGCTATTGATCCTTCAAAGGGCATGTACAAATGCCTTCTACTGGATGTCAAAAACCTAGTGCTGTTGCTCCTCTTTTGCAGTCAGATAAACCTTTGCTTAAGAGAGAGTTATCAAGAAACTTAATACTTGCTATCTTGAAATACAGTACTTGTGCCTTTATACTAACAACTTCTCTACAAAATTATAGCACACGACATTGACTATTGAAGAATTCTTTCCTTCTCTAAGTAGATTTTTGTTACTTGTATTGACACAGATAAATCTAAATGTAGCTCTAGGTAGAAATACTTTAATGTGGTATTATGTACAGAAATCCATAAAACTTAAATTTTACTGTAATTTCCATCAAATCTTTTCTATCAATTCTAATTGTGAGGTCATTTCTTCTGCTTGCTGAAAGAGGCAGAACATACAGTACACTAATTACTAAATTCATATAAATTTTTAAAATCCAAGTTAAAGGCAGAAGAGAAAAAAATGAAAGATCACTGCTAAGTGACCCAACAAGAAAAACCAATGCCTATTCATTGTAAAGATTTCACATTAGATTATATATTTCTGGAGGCCACTGTAGTAAGTTAAGAGCAAATGTAATAAATCTTAGCAAATGTCAAAGTGATGGACAAAAAGATAAGAGCTGGAAAAATGGAAAATGGTAGAGATGACAGGACTTAGTAAAATTGATTTAATTTCATATATAAAAGAGGGGAAGAATAAATAATGATGGTGAAGCTTCCCAGATGTAATCACTACAATGATGCCAACACAAAGAGGTCAGAGACACACAGAGCAACAAGAAGTGCAGATAAAAAAATAAAGGTTTTGGCAAAACCATCCTGTCAAATAAGAGCAGAAAATATGCAATCCTAACAATATTCATTATCCCCCAATTTAAGCCTTCTTCATGCAACATGACCTAATTTTTTCTCTCTTTCTAGAATTTCTAATGTTTGATACTGGACATCTAAAGTATTTCTTAAGTTTTATGATAACTGTCTGTATTATTCTTCATGTTTCCCTTCCCTTTTTAAGAATGTTTCAACTTTCTGTTCAAAATTGAATTTTTAAAAGAATATATCTTCTATGGTATGCTCAATTAAAAAACTTTCATTTTTTTCTCTGAATACTTTTTTCATAGCAATATATCATATATATCAATATAGCAATATATCTTTTCTTATCTTGAGAAAATTACCTTTGGTTGTCCAAGGTTATTTTTTCCTGTAGTTTTGTCTCAACAGCTGCTTTTCTCTTTGGAGCTATCTGCAAATATTTGCTAATCTGTGGATATATGCTCCTGTATTAAAAGGAAGCACCAAAAATAAGCAGGTGCTCTGTGCCTATAGGCAATACTTATCAAGTGAGCCTAAATATTTTAATCAGTCAGCATCTTAGGGTTTTTTTTTTCAGGCTGGTTATACTGTTCAGATAAAAATCTTCTTATTTCCTCCCTCGGCTATGTGCCTGGCTGCCAATGATATGAAATGAGGATGGCAAGGGGTCTGGGGATTTTGTCAGTCACTATGTGGCTTCCCAACTCATCCCCTTATTTCCAGTATTGTACTCCTGAAGCTAAATGTTTTCAGTGTCATCTATTTAGATGTTTCTGGAAAATTCTTTTCAAAGACTAAGTTTTTAGTTTTCTAACACTATAAATTAGGACTCTGAATCTACCCATTTTTAAAAAGTAATTTAACAAATTCTTTTGTTCTCCAGCTTACTTTGTGACACTCTTGCATCTTTTTTTCTAATATTTATTTTTTAGTTGTAAGTGGACAGAATATCTTTATTTTATTTTATTTTTTAAAGTGGTGCTGAGGATTGAACCCAGTGCCTCACGCATGCTAGGCAAGCACACTACCATTGCGCCATAACCCCAGCCCCACCCTCGCATCTTTAGTTGCCAACTTTTAAAGATTTTTATTGCTTCTGCAATGGAAACAATGTTACTATGGGGCTTTTCCTGCTATAGCTCAAATATCATGTTTCTCAAGTGTGCTAAATTAAGTTCCACTAATCCATATGCTTTTAAGGTTCCAAATTTATGTTACTATAGATTTCTCTTTCATCATTTTTGTAATTAAGGATAAATTATTTATTTATTTGAATATTTCCTTTCCATTTTGGTTAAATTTTAAAAGGAAAGTTAGAAAAATACATGTGTTAATGTATCATCGTTAATAGAAAGTCAATCAAAACATCTATTGGGTTTTCAACTTTAATTTTTAAAATAATGTTTGTGTCAGGTATGGTAAGGCAGGAGGATCACAGCTTCAAGGCCAGCCAGCCGCTGCAATTTAGTGAAGTCCTAAGCAACTTAGTGAGACTCTATCTCAAAATTTAAAAAAAAAATTTAAAAAGAGGCTAGAGATATGACTCAGTGGTAAAGTACGCCTGGTTCAATTCCCAGTACCAAAAATAAGTAAATAAATGAATAAATAAATAAATAAATAAAGTTTGTACACAGTGAACACTTTTATGTCTTTAAAAATTTCTCATGCCTACCTAGTGAAGTCCAGTATACCATTTCTCAGGAGACAGCATGACTAATTATAGAGTTCCATGTTTGAAGTTAGATTTAACTCAAAATTAAGTTAATAATATGAAATAGCTGTACAAACTTGTAAGGAATGGTTTCATATCTGATAACATTGTTTTACATATCTGTAAAGTGACTTTATTCCTTTTCTCATGTTTTTCAAATAGGAAAAAATGGGTACCTTTATAATTTGAATTGCTTCATAACTGTCATACTTTATTCTAATAGATTATTATAAATGATACAGACTACATAATACTATCGCATGAGTATGTTATAATTCTGCTCTATGACATTTTCTCCAAGTGTACATTTTTTAATTTAAACTAAATTTATTTTAAACTGATACATAAAAACATAAAAATTCTACATATCATTGGGGCACCATGTGATATTTAGATACATGTATACATTATGTAATGTTTAAATTAGGTTAAACATATCTATATTAAACATTAATCATTCTTTGTGAGAAAAACTTTCAAAATCCTTTCTTCAAACATTTTGAGACATACAACACATTATTATTACCTGTGGTCAATCTAGTTTTCAGTAGCACACAGAATGCCCTGCTGCTATCTAACAAAGATACCCCTAAGTTTAGACATATATTCAGGGAATTTCTTTCAATAGACTTTCAACATATTTTGTTGATTGTAAGAATGTCTCATTGTGAGATGCATGATTGCATTGTAGTATTATAGGTGTTGGCTTCAAAGAGTTGATTTATATAAATTAATTTTTTGCCTTTTATAAAACCAAGAACTTTCTATACAGTTCAAAGAGTTGTTTGTTTAAGCCTACTAATTTATTTGTTAAGAATAGACTAATTAGAATAAATTTTACTCCACATATGTATAGCATGTCAAAAAACACTCCATTGTAATGTATATCTAAAAAGAACAAATAAAAAAAATAGACTAACACAAATCCCAGTTTTCCTCAACAATATTTTGAAAGGGAAAATAAGATTTCCTTCCTTTTAACTGTAGCATCTTCCATTTTAATCCAGCCACAAATGATATACCTTACAAATACGCCTCTAATTTCAACCCACATTATCAGATATTCATGCAGTCCATTTTAATAAAGAGGAGAAAACTGGATTAATGTATCAATCAAAACAGAGTTCCACTTTGTACAGAGTCATTTACTTGGGACAGATATTTTAATTACTTGAGCTTGTAATAGTGTCTCTGTACAAAGTATTGAGGGTAAAAGTGTGCACAGTTGTAAGTCAGAACTTCACTGGACAAAGCAAAATATATGCTGGCATAGTTAAAGGGAACTCAGTTGCCAAATGCCCGCTGGTGCCAAGAGGTCAAAAGAGCTAAAGTATGGCTATGTAAAATTCAACAGGCCATTAATTTATGGTAAAACATGTGATGGAACAAAAAAGAAACACATTTGAAAGGAAAACAGAGAGAAGCAAAAAAGGATAATTAATAATGCAGGCTTTTCTTTATGACCTTGATTTGATACATCTTGCATAAATTAACTACCAAAACCCACAGAAAATTTTCCCTTTATTAACTGACAGACGGCTATTTATTTATCACATTCAGTTTGACTTTTTAAGAATTTCTATGTTGGAATTTTAAGTGTAATAAAGTATGTTATACAAATTCTTATCTCTTTAGCCATCCCCACAAATTAGAAATCTTAAGGTAATGTGTCCCAAGGATTTCAGATTCGAGATCAGATTATATTACCATGGTATAGCAGCTGCTTTCCTCTACTAATTGTTATGGTTAAGTTTATTTGTCAACTTCACTAGGCTCTATTGTCCAGACATTTGATCAAACACATATTTAGAAACTGTGATAAAGGTATATCTTTAGACATGATTAACAAATTAATCACTAGACTCCATAAAGCACCATATTCTCTATGACATTAGGGAGTCTAAAGCCTTAAAAGGAAAGAAAATTAAAAAAAAAAAGCAAAAACAAAACTAGGGTCCCTAAGTGGGAAGCAATTGACTTTAGACTCAGGACTACCACATCCGATATTCCCTGGGTCTCTTGTCTATCAGTGCACCCTCCCTACCAGTCTCTCTCTCTCTCTCTTTCTCTGTATGTGTGTTTGTATGTGTGTTTGTGTGTGTCTCTTTCATAAATGACTTTAAGAATATAACTTATTTGACTTTACCAAGAATATAACAGAGTTTGGATGTGAGGTACCGCCCAAAAAACCTCCTGTTCATGAAGGATATTCAGAAATGAAATGATCTAATTGTGAGAGCTATAACCTAATCAGCTCATGGTTTGAATGGACTGATTGGGTAGTAACTGGGTCATACCTTAAAAGGATGCATCTTCCGTATGGCCTCTCCCCCCTCCTGCTCTCTGCTTCCTTACAGTCATGAACTGAGCAACTTTCCTTCACAGGGCGCTTCTCCCATGATATTCTGCCTCACCTTAGGTGCAGAGAAATGGAGTCCAACATCTATGGACAGAGACCTCTGAAACCCTGAGCAACAAATAAGCTTATTCTCCTCTAAGGTGTTCTTATTGTGTGTTTTGGTCACAGCAACAAAAAGCTAACTAAAATATCCATACCCTTCAAATGGGGGTTTCTCCATACCTCTCTTGATATCCCCCGGCTGTACTTATTGTTCTGCATGCCACAGCCAGTTCTGCTCTGTTGTTTTCCTCTCCATTTCTAAAATGCACTGCTCTACCTATGTTTTCTTCCAAACTTCTTTCTCTCTCAGGAGCACATTTTCCTGCCTGACTTTTGTTCCTATTGTATTCAACATACATATTTTAGCCTAATGAAAATGTTATTAGTAAAGTCTCCTAACCCCCTACGACTAAGACCATTTATTCAGTTAAATATTGTCACAGATTATTGATCTTCCCTTTGCCATACTGAAGATAGTTGTTATATTAGGAAATTCTTACCAATTATGGGAAAATGTTACTTGAAAAAGTCCACTTAAAAACTTTGGTACAGGGTCAAAACTGAATTGCAATTAATAAAGTCAACAAACAAAAATTTGAGCTATATTTAAGTGAAATTAAGCATTATGAAAATCATTTCAGAAAATTCATAAAGTTAATATAATGTTTCTTGAAATGGTGATTACATACTGAATACATAAATGAATGCATAAAATGATCTCAGTTGATTTTTTGTGGATAATTTTCAGGAAACATTGCATAATTATACAATAAGCGATCTTCACTTACTATAGGCTCTGTTGATATGAAAATAATTTTCCTTTGAATCATATTCTCCATCATCATCTGTTCCCTTTTCTCTTTTTCAGTTTATAATTAACCTACATCTGTCAACTTTGATATGATGATATGGTTTTGTATAAACTATTCAACTGGTATTCCATGATCACTGGCTCACAGAAATGCAGCCAAACCAAGCAGACATTGAAGCAGTGATATCAGCTGATTATTGGCCTTGCATTGGCAGATAGAGTTTTTCTAAAAAAAAAAACCAAAAAACACTGTAATTCATTTTATGAAATATTTCTTCTGCTGAATAAACACTGATTCAGTTGCTAATTGATTTGCATTCTTTTGTACTTGGCAGAATACTGAATTTTTAATTGCCCTGAGATATGTGAATAAAGCACTACTATTAAATAAAGTTTAAATGGAAACAAGTTTTATTTTTGGTCATTTGGTTAATGTATTTTGTGATGAAGTTTGCTTTCCTATGTGAATTTATAATTGGAAATGAATCTGATTATGATGACCTGAATTATGGAAATGTACCATAATAAATTTGGTAAGTTTAAAGTATCTCACCCAAAAGTGAGAAAAACAAAGATAAAATCCAATGTATATTAACCATTCAAAATAGACATCAGGGATAGTAGTTCAATAAAATTGAGTTTAATTTTTTTTTTGGGGGGGGGGCGAGGGATCAGGCACAATGGTGAACACCTGTAGTCCCAGCAACTTGGAAGGCTGAGGCAGCAAGACTGCAAATTCTAGGCCAGCCTCAGCAATTTAGGGAGACCGTGTCTCAAAATTAAAACTAAAAAAGGCTGGGAATGTATCTCATTGTTAAAACACCCTTGAATTCAATCCCCAGTAACTAACTAACTAACTAACTAAGTAAACAAATAAATAAATAAATAAAAATGTTTTTGGCAAATTAATAGTGTGTTATAAGATCAGAAATTTGGAAATATAGATATTGATTTGAATAATATAAATCTAGATGCAGATACTGACATATATGCATAAATATGTGTACACCTATACATATATTTTGCATGTATGTATACATATTCACACATCTATCTCTATTCTAAAGGCTATTAAAAATACATTGTAACCAAACTAAACTTATTCTCAGTAAAAAAGAAAATCATCATCATTTTTAACATGTTGAAAGTTAATTTTGTAGTTTGATTAATGAGAGATCTTCTAATGCATTAAAATTATTTGTAAACATGATGATTAACAATAAAACTTTTTAAAACTTCAGATGTTTTGCCTGTATTGCTGAAGAAAATATTTTTAATGACTAAAATAATTTTAATAAAACTATTCAAAAGAAAGAAAATGAATGTTAACAGTTCTCATAATAAAAGATGATTTTTTGAGATACTGCTTTGTTATTTAGCCAGACTTATCCATTTCAAAATATGTAAATACTTCAAATATCATGTTGTACACGATAAATATGTAGTTTTATCTGTCGATTTAAAAATAAGAGAAAACAGTTAACATTCAATGTTTTGTTTCACATCACTAAAAGATCAAAGAGAAGAAAGAGAAAGAATAATAATGTTGAAGAAAGAGGAGATTGAAAAATACAACCTTGGTTATAAAATTTAAGAGACATGTACAAACACCTTAATTAGTGCTCTCACAATAAAGCAAGTATAAGTTTAATAAAATTTTATCAATATTATTTTGTTAAATATGAACAACCTAGTATGTCCTTTCTTTTATCCAAACATCTTAACGTTCTCTGCTTATACCTTTAGAGAAGGTTGTAATACTAGAAAAAGAAAGAGCTGCTTTCAACTTTTGAGTATCAAATGGTTACCTCTGAAGCAGTATTTGGGGCTACTACTCTGAACATGAACAGTGAATCGAAGCAAGTACACAAACAGGGAAAGCAATGTTTCCTTTGCTTCCTGGAAGCAACAGAATAGATAAAGATTTTACAAGAATTAAATTGTGAACAATTCCGTGGATTATTTTAGAAACAAGCTAGTCTCCTCTCCTCAGCATTCCAAGCTCCAAAGTGGATAGAAATAATAAAGAATTCTGAATGCATTGAGAATGTCTGTCTTACTACTCAGGTAAAGCCCACCTGCAAGTTGGTATGACTATAGGTTAGAAAGAACAACACTGTGTCTAGGAAGAGTATGCCTTAGAAAAAATTTACAAATTTATTAGAAAAATCACAATTAGAATATTAGTGCATTGCTTTTCTATTGTTTGACATTAACATAAAAAATCACCACTAACTTAGTGGCTAAAATAAGATAAATGTATTATTTTACAATTTTGTAGGTCAGAGTCTGACCTACATCAACACCTGAGACCAAGGTATTTACAGGGTTGCAGTGCAGGCTTTAGTTAAAGACCCTGCTTCCTGCCTCTTCTAATGTCTAGAGGCAACTTTTGTTCTTTGATTTCTGGATATTTTCCATTTTCAAAGCTAACAATGGCTAGGCAAGACTTTCTCAGACAGAATCACTCTGATTCTGATACTTCTTTCACCTACTTTTATTTATCAGGAACTGTTTGACAAAATTGAGCCCACCTTAATAAAACATGATGATCTCCCATGCCAAGGTGCCTAATTTCATCACAATCACACGGACTCTGCTACCATATAATGTAACACACTTACTGCCTCCAGGGATTAGTATGTGGACATCTGAAGGAACATAATTTTGTACCAACCACAGGTAGAGAGCAAATTTTAATTATCGTCATGTGTGAAAGTTTCTGTAATAAAGAAAATAAATTATTAAAAACCAATGTAAGAATTCAGTAATGTTTCCAGAAGAAAGGAACCTGTTATAAAATCAATAGCATTTCTATTCTAGAAATTAATAAATAGAAAACAGGAAGTCAGTTCACCATTTTTTTCCCACACAAAGAAATCAACATGGAGATTGTTCATTATGAGCAGAATCTCATTAGAGAACTTCAGGAGAAGGAAAACCATCACAGATGGACAAATGATCTCTAATGCAGGAGGGCAAAGAAATGTATAAATATGTGGAAATATTTATGAACACTGCCTAATTACATGTCTAGAATAGATTATTTTGTACCTTGTTGAATTACATGTTTAATTGAACTTTTGGCGGGGGAGGATTGCAGGAGATTGAAACTGGGAGTATTTAACCTCTAAGGCTCATGCCCAGCCCCCGCCTTTTTTTGTACAGCCTCTTTATATAATTTTATGTGAGACAAGTTATCGTTGAGTGCTTATGTTAGGGTAGCTGGCGCAAATATCCAGGAGAGACACATCACTAAATTCAAGAAAAGGTGGATAGAGAGAATATCTGCCAGGTTGCTCTTCTGCAAGGAGCAGCAACCTGCTTCTTAACTATGTAGTCATGTACAATGGAGTAGTTAAAAAATAACCTGTCTGGTCCTGTGATTGTTATTTGGCTTCTTTGCTGTAGTTTTGGTAGTTAGGTACCTTTTGGAATGGGCCTATGGGAAAGTCATGCTTGGTGGGCAGGTGCTGATTTTCGAAGTGGAGTTACTTTGCCCTAAGAACCTAACAGCTTAGGGCCTTGGTAATTGCAGAGGCTAGTTTTCAACTCACAGTCCTCCTGCTTCAGCCTCCTGAATTGTTGGGATTGCAGGTGGGCACCATTATGACCAAATAATTGAATCATTTTTAATTTTTGTTTTCTAAAGTTCATATATGAGCCATAATTTTAATTCAAATACTGATTTTCCTGGCAAGTTTGTCTGAATAACTTCATACATTATGTTATATATAAAATATAATTTCCATTAAGATGTTCAACACAAGATACTTAAGACTATGAGTTTTTATTTCTTTATATTTGAAGATTTTATGATTAATCTTTATCATTGATTCCTAACTTATTTACATTGTTTGTTTTCTTACTGCATCTTGTGTGATGTCCAATTCTTTTTTTTTTTTTGGTACTGGAGATTGAACTCAGGGGCACTTGACCACTGAGACACATCTCCAGCCCCATTTTGTGCTTTATGTAGAGACAGGGTCTCACTGAGTTGCTTAGTGCCTCGCTGTTGCTGAGGCTGGCTTTGAACTCTGCGATTTTCCTGTCTCAGCCTCCCTAAGTGCTGAGATTACAGGCTTGCGCCACTGAGCCCAGCTCAAATGGACAAATTCTTAGAAAAAATACATTAAAATATTAAAGAAGAAATACACATCTAAGTTGTTCTACAATTATTAAATAAATGGGATAAAAGAATTTTTATATAAAATTAGAAATACTGTGCAAAATAAACAATTCATAGAAATACATAATTTTACCAAATTTGCCTAAGAAGAAATAGAAATCATGACTTGTTCTATAATCATTACCGAAATTAAATAAATAATCAAAATCTTCCCACATGGCCAGGCATCTTTCAAATGATTATTTCTAACTGCAACAAAGAAATAATTCTAATAAAAACACCCTATTCTAGAAAATTGGTACAGATTCCCACATGCATATATTGAAATTTAGCACAGTCTTGATCCATATCTGAGATAGAAAATTGTAAGACAAATGGAATTATGGACTGATAAAATTTGCAAACCTCAATGAAAAATTCAAACATCAGAATTCAAAAATTCAAAAATTCAGAACATCAAACTGATTCAGAAAACAAAACATATTGGGGAATTTACTATTTGACTCTTTTTGGAAAATCTCCCAAAGTTTTTCTAGAAACCTCATTTAGGATAAAATATATACCCCACTGCATATTTAAATATAATGTTGTGGCCCAATGCCTTAAGCCACACATGTTTATATATAGACAGGGATAGAGACAGAAGTGGAATTTCTGGTGCACTATTAGCATTTTGCAGTTGTGGGTAGACTTCCTAGACTAGTTTTATCTAAGGGGACATTTACCACCCTGCCTTTCCTTCACTGCAGTTCTGATGATCTTTGTAAGTTAAATTCCAGGAAGCAAGAGGATTAGTCAGCAGGAGGTAGCCATGACTCAAATTCAAATTACAAGAGAATGTTGGCATAGGAGGTAGAGCCTAAAACAATGAAACTGGCAAATTAGTTTTGCATTAATATTTTATTAGTTTTGATTCAAATCCAGTTACCTACTGCTAGGAGGCATCTCCTCCCCTGCCTCCTTTTAACTAGAAAGTGAAGTCATCCCAGATGTGGCTGAAGGCAGGATTGCCAGTTCTGAAAACTTTGATGTGCCATCCTGTTTTGCTTTCAAAACCCTCTTGAGTCTTCCCCTTCCACACCTTGAATTGTCTATGAGGTAATAATGAAGGTCAACAATATGTGCAGAATCTTGGAATCTGCAAAAGCTTCACACTGAAAGGAAATATGAAAACAAGAAGTAAAGTCCCGAATGTGACTACATAGAAACTGAGGCAATCTATTCTCTTCTTCCAGAGGAAGAATCTAACTCTGAATTCATTCCCTTCTTTAAGGTAGGGAATCTACCAGAAAATACTTCTGCCTACTCTGTGTTGTGTTCTTCACTTTTTGAAAATGTTCTAAAAAGGACTACATTGAACAGTTACCATTCTACATTTTTTTCTTCTTTTTAATTAAATCCTAAATTTCTCAAACTTCATTTGTTAGCACTCTGGCTGAAGCCATAGCCCCTTATGCTTATCTATACTTTTCCTAATAATTCAGAGGCAAAATACATAAGAAAAGAGATTTCTTTAGATTACAACTGTATAAATTATAAGTATCGTATTCACCTTTTCATTTTTACCAAATATCACTATAAGTATTATTCTAACAAATAAGAGTACTTAAAATAGTTTCATTAATCTGCAAAGAAATTATTTAACAAAGTATCCATTTGTTTCTAATTGCAAATAGTTTGAAAAATTTGTTTAAAATAGAAAAAAATTCATAAAAATAGTGCATTCATAATCAAATCAGAATTAACAGTATTTTTCTTATTTCATACTCAAACTTTTAAAGAATATATTAAATTCCATAGAGTTTACAAATATTATTAATCAATAAGCCAAGCAAACACTGTAACTTTAATACCAAAATATGTTTGTTTGTTTTTTGTTTGTTTTTTGTGTTGGAGATTGAACTAAAGGGCATTCAACCACTGAGCCACATCCCCAGCCTTATTTTGTATTTTATTTAGAGAGAAGGTCTTACGGAGTTGCCTAGCACCTCACTTTCACTGAGGTTGGCTTTGAACTTGTGATCCTCTTGCCTAAGCCTCCTGAGTTGCTGGGATTACAGACATTCGCCACCATTTTCAAAAGTGAATAAATTTTTGAATACAAAAGGGAGAATTGTGTTTTAAAAATGATTATTAAGTAAACTGATACATGTATAAGTTTAAATGACCCTTAACCAAATAAACTTTTGTTCAGAAAATTTACTATGATATTTCCTGTCTTTGCGTTTAACATTTAAATCTGGAAGATATTATAACCAAAATATGTGTGTCAATGTCTCCCTGTGCCCAGGACAATTTTTAAAGGGTGGTTTTATTTGTGTTTAATTCTAAAAGGTTTATTGTTTTACTTAAAGTTTAGGTCTACAAAGTCCTTTGCATTAATTTTTGGGTGCGTTGTAATAGGAGTCAAAGTGAACTTTTCTATACATTTAATCAGTTGTTTCATAAAAATTTGTTGAGTTTTTCCTTAATTTATGGAAGTCTGAGGGTGGCTGTTGTCTAAAAATCAATTTACTGGATGTGGGTAGATCTATTTCTAGATTCTCTCTTTAGTTCTGTGGATCAACCTGTGCAAATGTTATGGTCAGTTTTGAAACTATTTAGAATGAGTCCTCAATATTTTCCTTCTTTAACAAGATGTTTTTTGTCTCATATAAAATTTAAAATCAATTTCTATGTTTCTATAAAAATCATATAAGAATTTTGGGGATTCTTTTAAATCAACTTTTATGAAATTATTGAATCTCATTTTCATATAATGTGTTCTTCTACAATGAGTCTTTATACATTAGTGTATTTACCTATTTTTGTATCCAATTGTTCAAATAAAGAACTTGAGAATAGAGTTTATTTCTTCTCCCTTCTCCTCAAGGATCACCTTCTTGACCTGCTTGTATATAAATAACTCAAAACTTTCTTTATATATATTTTCTTGTGCTAAACTTTATGAATTTAGGAGAAAAAGTTCAGAACTGGTTATTTTACTGACAGACCAAAGAAGTTCCTCTGCCATTTTATTTCCAAGATTCCTGTACTTTTTATTTCCTCTCTGCCATTTTCTTTCCAAGATTCCTGTACTTTTTATTTCCTCCTATTGCAATATGATAGATATGTATGCTCTCCCTTCTATATCATAAAGTATATATGTATACATAATTGCACATGTCTGTACATGTATATGCATATACCCATATATTCATATACATATTTAATATTGTATGCCTTGATGTTACATTTCAAATGATTTCACAAAATCTACTTTCAAACTTTTTGTATCATCTTATCTGTGGATAAGTTGCTGCTTAGCCCATTTATTAATAATAATTTTATCTTTGTTATACAACAGCTGTATCTTTAAGTCCTAAGTTACTGTTTAAGAGGAGACATATCAGCCAGATGGTAGAATAGGAAGCCTACTTTCTCACTACATCAATTGAACTAGGAATTATCCACAGACCAGAACATCTTTTTGAAAAATCCCAATACATGTTTAAAAAAAAACAACAAAACACCCACATGGTTCTTGGAACTAAATGGAAAGGAAATTAATGACTCTAGAGGACATTATACTAAATGAAATCATCCAGATATGGGAAGATTGAATGATATCACTTAATTGTAGAATCTTAAAAAGTCAAACTAATAGAAGCAGAAAAAATGCTTTTTGTTCCTCACTACCTAAGGATGGCTATGCGAAAAAATAGGCAGATGTGGGGAAAGGATAGAATGTCTCAATATTGCAGGATGAATAACTTCTGGAGATGTAATATTCAACACAGTGACAGTAGTTAAGACTCTATATTTAACATTTAATAAGAGAGTGGCTCTTAAACATTCTTACCACAAACAAAGTTTCACTATGTTAGGTAATGGAAGAAACAGACAGGAAGTGAGAGAGAAAAGAGGGAGGAGGAAGATAAAAGGAAAGAAAAAAGGGAGAAGAGACAGAAAGGGAGAAAGAAAATGAAAAGAAAAAATAACAAATAAGCTGTATCAAGTAATTTGGACTACCCACATACTAATACTCTATATTTTTTCTCTATGTCATCATCAATTTTTTGAATAGATTGTCTAAATTTACAGTTTTTCACAACTCAACCAACTAAAATCTATTGTTTCTTTCTGAATGCTTTTGTTCAATATCTTTGTAAATTTATTATCATTACTCTTGAAATTAGAGTGTACTTTAGAATCTTGCTAGTGAGTTGAGTTCCCTACAAATTTTGGATATTAACCCTTTATCTAATGTATATTTTGTAAATATTACCTTCCATTCTATAGGATATCACTTCAGTCTGTTGATTGCTTCCTTATAAATTCAATCCTGTTTCTCTTTTTCTGCTGTGCTACCTGTGTTTTGGGGTCATAACCAGAAATAATGCCTAGATCATTGTGAAAAGGTTTTTCTCATATTTTTTTCTAGTAATGGACTGGTATGTTGTTCAGTGGTAAAGTGCTTAGCTAGCATGCACAAGGCCACAAAACAAACAAACAAACAAACAAAAAACCACTTAAAACAAAAACTCTGTAGGGGGTCATTTTATTGCTTCAGGTTTCATGTCTTACTTTAAAGGTATTCATTTATTTTGAATTAATTTTTGAATCTGGAATATGTTAAATTTTATTCTTCTGTATGTGGATACTAGTTTTCCAAGCATCATTTTTTAAAGAGAATATTTGTTTCCAATGTACATAAGAAAACACTGTGTTTCGTCGGAAAATGAGAATTTAACAACTAGGTGTGTTGAATTCTGAGACTAATGTGTCAAATTTAATTTAAAAAGAGAGGAAATAGTCTCTCTCATATGTAGGAACAATATTTTAAAGTTCAAAAAAAAGTGGCTTATCAAATATCCTACACATCTTTCTAACTATTGTAAAATGTTAAATTTCTCAAGCAAATTTTGCAAATAAAACACAAGAAATATTTTATACATTGGTTATGTAAGGAAATTCTCTAGAGAACAAAAAATCCCTACTGAGCTATATTATTTTTGTACATGTGTATTACCATAAATTTAATTATTTTGCAAAAAGTGAAAAATATAATAAACCAAATATGCAAAATTAGTGTTATGTCTCACTTTTCAAAATAACTTTTCCAGACTTTCTATTTTCAATCATCGTCTGAGTTAAGATTTTGGGTTTTATTAATTTAACATATTATTTAATTATAAAATCTATTCAAAATAGTATACAATATTACATGAAAAGGAGAATTACTGATTAATAAAATACTGAATATTCTTTTGTTGGAAATTATACTTGTCATGCTTTAAACCAAACTTTAAAAACACAGCCACTGTGGAAATCAGCACGTAGATTCCTCAAAAACACTGAAAATTTAACTATACATGATCCAGGTGCAGCATTCCCTGGCAAATAACCAAAGAATTAAAGAATTAAATTAACCAAAGAATTAAAATTATCATAATATAATGAGTGATACATGCATACCTATGTTTATAGTAGCATAATTCACAATAGTCAAACTATGGAACCAGCCTACGTATCCAAAAATGGATGAATGAATAAAAAAAATGTATATGTACACAATGGAGTTCTACTCAGTCATAGAGAAGAATGAAATTATTTGCAGTAAAATGAACTGGAGAATATCATATTAAGTGAAATAAGTCAGAATCAGAATGAAAATATTTGTATGATTTATCTCTATGGAATCTGGAAAAAAATAAAAAAGGGATTTCATGAAAGTAGAAGGGAGACAATTAGGGAAGATGAGGGGAAACTGGGGGAAGGAGGAAAAGAGAATGCGGAGGTATTGATAAGTAAAAATGATCAAATTATGTTATGTGCCTATACAGATATGTAATAAAAAACTATTCTATACAATATGTACCAATAAATAACACTAAAACAAAATAATGAAAATGTATTAGGAAAATTATCTCATTCACAATAGCCTCAAAAAAAATTAAAATAAAATACTTGGGAATCAGTTTAACAAAAGAAGTGAAAGATGTCTACAATGCAAATTACAAGGCACTGAAGAAAGAAATTGAAGACCTTAGAAGATGGAAAGATCTCCCATACTCCTGGATAGGCAGAATCAATATTGTCAAAATGGCCATACCACCCAAAGTGCTATATAGATTCAATGCAATCCCAATTAAAATCCCAATGTCATTCCTTATAGAAATATAAAAGGCAATCATAAAATTTATTTGGAAGAATAAGAGACCCAGAATAGCCAAAGCAATCCTTAGCAAGAAGAGTGAAGCAGGAGGCATCACAATACCAGACCTTAAATTATACTACAAAGCTATAGTAACAAAAACAGCATGGTACTGGCACCAAAATAGACATGTAGACCAATGATATAGAATAGAAGACACAGAGATGAACCCACTTACATACAGTTACCTTATACTAGACAAAGGAGTCAAACACGTACACTGGAGAAAAGCTAGCCTCTTCAACAAATGGTGCTGGGAAAACTAGAAATCCATATGCAGCAAAATGAAACTAAACCCCTATCTCTCACCATGCACAAAATTCAACTCAAAGTGGATCAAGGACCTGGGAATCAGACCAGAGACCCAATGCCTAATAGAAGAAAAATTAGGTCCAAATCTTCATCATGTTGGATTAGGACCATTCTTCCTTAACAAGACTTCTATAGCACAGGAAGTAAAACCAAGAATCAATAAAAGGGATGGATTCAAACTAAAAAGCTTCTTCTCAGCAAAAGAAATAATCAATGAAGTGAACAGAGAGCCTACATTCCGGGAACAAATCTTTGCCACACACACATCCAATAGAGCACTCATCTCCAGGATATACAAAGAACTCAAAAAACTTATCACCAATAAAACAAAGAACCCAATCAATAAATGGGCCAAGGAGCTGAACGGAAACGTCACAGAAGAAGGTATACAATCCATCAACAGACATATGAAAAAATGTTCAACATCTCTAGCAATCAGAGAAATGCAAATTAAAACTACCCTAAGATTTCATCTCATGCCAGTCAGAATGGCAACTATCAAGAATACAAACAACATTAAATGTTGGCAAGGTTGTGGGGAAAAAGGTATGCTCATACATTGCTGGTGGAACTGCAAATTGGTACAACCAATCTGGAAAGCAGTATGGAGATTCTTTAGAAAGTTTGAAATGGAACCACCATTTGACCCAGCTATAGCACTCTTGGGTCTATACACAGAAGACTTAAAAACAGCATACTACAGTGACGCAGCCACTTCAATGTTTATAGCAGCGCAATTCACAATAGCTAAACTGTGGAACCAACCTAGATGCCCTTCGATAGACGAACGGATAAAGAAACTGTGGTATATATACACAATGGAATATTACTCAGCAATAAGAGAATAAAATTATGGCATTTGCAGGTAAATGGATGGAGTTGGAGAATATTATGCTAAATGAAGTAAGCCAATCTTGGAAAACCAAATGTCGAATGTACTCATTGACAAGTAAATGCTGATCCATAATGTGGGGAATGACATGGGAACAATGGAGGAACTCTGTTCACATGGGTATAAGGGGGGAGGGGGCATGGGGACAGTAAAGGTGGTGAAATATAATGGCCATCATAGCCCTAGCTTTATGTATGACTGCATGTATGTTGTGATTCTATATTGCTTGTAGCCAGAGAAATGAAATGTTGTCCTCCATCTGTGTATAATGAATCAAATTGCTCTCTGATATCATGTAAACCTAAATAGAACAAATAAATAAATTAAATATGAAAAAAAGTATGTAATACCATTCAGAAGTAAGAACATTTTTGTCCAAATCAGACCTTTTCTATTATAAGAACTAAGAAATACAAGGTTAAATTATACTACTTAGCTATATTTCCCTGCTATATTTCTTACATGGAGGAAACTACTTATGACTACATACATTTAAATTTTTCCCACATTTTATTCTTTGAATTCCACCCCTTATTTATGGTTTTAATGCAAATATTACTGGGCAACAACTCGTTTTGTTTTTTACTTTTCCTGGTCTTGGTTTGTACTACTTCTAAACAAAGAACAAAACAAGTACTATTTGCCAAGTGAATAACAAGGAAGTTTATTGGCTGAGAAATTTGATAGGGCGTGAAAGTGAGATTTCTTAAAGGAATCTTATCATTTCTTGTTTGTTTCCCAGACATTAGAAATACTATATCACATGACAAGTATAACTGAGGGTAGACCTATGATCAAATTACCGCATTGGATCAAAGTTCTAGAAAAGAATATTTCTGTGCAGGTGGATTTTGCTATTTCAAGAAGGATGATGATATATTTTTTCTAGGCTTCATTATAATTTACTTTATGCTGCATATTTAAGTAAAAAACTGAGAAATTTTATGTATTTATCTGTTTACTATTTTTATTAGCTCTGTTACCATGAAAGCAATCGAAAGCTCAGCATGATCCAGGAAGGAGGTGGTACATTATGGAGTAGAATAGAAATGTAAAGAAAAAAGAAAATCAGCAGATTAAGACAATGAACCTGAAGTTTTTAGAGAAGCTAACAATTGGAAAGATGAATCTAAAAAGAAAGAAAAAGGAAAAAAAGAGAAGAGATAGTGAATTCTGACTAGGCATATACTCAGAAATTGTATGCATTCATTTTTTAAATTTTTATTTGTTCTTTTTTAGTTATACCTGACAGTATAACTTTTGATATATTTATACAAACATGGAATATAACAAATGTGTCCTGTATGATGAGGAGATAAAACTGAATTTAATTTTGTAAGTCTCTCTGAATTTTGAAACCTGTGGAAGACACTGTAGGGCATCTTGAGCAGTTCATTTTCTCTGTTTTATTTCCCAGAGCACCACTTGGAGAGGGAGGGCAGTGTGACTGTAGTTCTTACTAGTGACCTGAAGTTTTAAACCCTTCAAGCTGATACAGAAAGAATTCATGCATGTTTCTTCATCTCCTCTCTCCTTCTGCAAATACTGAAGCAGTTTTATGTTCTAACGTTCCAATGTAAAAATATATGTTGCAGTAGCAACATAGGTAAAGATAATGTCAACTGTCAGCTGTATTCCTGAATGACTCTATACAGCACAATCCTGCAGACCATAAGAAGGAATGCTATATTTGTTGTAAAATATTGTAAAAAGTTTCAGCATGAAGCTTTCCCCATATTTTTATTGGTGTATTATATTTATACATATCGGTGGAATTCATTGTTGCATAAACATACATTTACACATATAACATCATAATTTAGCCAACATCATTTTCCAGTATTTCCCCTTTCCCTTTGCACTTTCCCCCTCAGTCCCTTTCCTCTCCTCTACCTCCCTTTGATTTCATAAGATCCCTCTCCCCACCTTTGTTTTCCTTTTTCTTCTCTGGCATCTACATAGAACAGAAAAATATACGACCTCTGACTTTCTTTTTTTAAAATTTTTATTTGTTCTAATTAGTTATAAATGAGAACAATGCATTTTTATTCATTGTATACAAATGGAGCACAACTTCATTTCTCCCGTTTTTTTTTTTTTTACACAATGAGAGTCACACCACATGTGCAGTAGGGTAATGGTATTCATCTCATTCAACCATCTTTCCTATCCCCATGTCCTCTCCCTTTTCCTCCCACTCCTTTGCCCAAAGTTCCTACCTCACCACCACCCCCATCCTATTATGTATCAGCATCCACTTATTAGAGAGAACATTTGGCCTTTGGTTTTTTGGGATTGGCTTACTTCATTTAGCATGATATTCTCCAACTCCATCTATTTACGTGCAAATGCTATAATTTTCTTCTCTTTTAATGCTGAGTAATATTCCATTGTGTGTATGTACCACAGTTTATTTATCCATTCATCTGTTGAAGGGCATCTAGTTTGGTTCCACAGTTTAGCTATTGTGAATTGAGCTGCTATGAACATTGATGTGGCTGTGTCACTATAATATGCTGATTTTAAGTCCTTTGGGTATAGACTGAGGAGTGGGATAGCTGGGTCAAATGGTGGTTCCATTCCAAGATTTCTAAGGAATCTCCATACTTCTTTCCATACTGGTTGCACCAATTTGCAGTCCCACCAGCAATGTATGAGTATAGTTTTTTCTCCACATCCTCGTCAATACTTATTATTGCTTGTATTCTTGATAATTGTCATTCTGATTGATGTGAGATGAAATCTTAAAGTAGTTTTGATTTGCATTTCTCTAATTTCTAGAGGAGTTGAACATTTTTTCATATATTTGTTGATCAGTGTATAGCTATAGAATGCTGACTTTAATTCTTTAGGAGGGGTATACAGCCTGTATTATCTAGCCTATCATATCTAACATCACACCTATCATAATCATACCTTCTTTCTAGCATACTATATTTTATAGTTATAGTATAGTGTAGTATAGCATAACTATATTTTCAATCTTTTCTAAATTTCCCATTTAATCAATGACCTCATTGATGACCTCCTAATTGTCTTCTCTGCTTTTTTCGAATTACTGACTTCTCTTATGGAATTTTCAAGACACATGGTGCTGTAATACCTAGTTCTCCATCCCACATCAGAGATCTATGAAGTTCTCCAATATTTTAATCTCTTTCAGATTTTACCATGTATTGGGAGCAATAGACATATACTAGAATACAATTTATTTTCCACTGTGAAATTTGGTTTAAGTATGATAATGAAGCTAATACTTTTACTTTTATACTTCCTCAACTTCATATAGATAAATAAAAAGACTTCAATCTAAAACTAGATATGTCATCTTCTATTTCATATTCATTTTCTGAATCATTCTTTTTATATCAGAATGCCCACTGCTTATTTTGGAAAATAACAGTTGCCTTTAATATGACATTTCATGCTGAAGCAGACATAATGTAAGCCTTATTTAAAATTTAATAAGGAGTTTTATTTTGTTTTGTAAGCATTGAAATTCTAAGTACTTAATGCAAAAAGCCAAAAAATTAACCAGGACATCTAGACATAGAACAGTATTCCACAAAGGAACAGCTTCAGAGAAGGCACTTAGTGTTCACTTTGGTTTTAAGTATATTCAGCTCATAGTTCACAGTGCTTAGTGACTGACATGTGGCATTTAATCAAGTGTGCTCAGTTCAGCCACCTCAGCTCAGCTTCATGTAATCCCTAGGACTCTCACACTGTTGGGAACTTGAATTAGCACAAGTGCAAATTAGAAGGGAAAATTAAGATATAATCTGTTAGTATTTAAATTTAAGGGCTAATAATACTTTTTAACCTTAGTTATATAGTATTTACTCATATTAAGTTATATAAACAAAATGCTGTGAGTGAAATTATCCAAGTCTAGTTAGTAAGAAATAAGGGGCAAGTTTTGCAGAATTCCAGGTAATACTAAAACATAAGAATGATCAGCAAGAATTGATCAATGAAGTTGGGAGGACACCCGAATTTCCTAGAAAAGGGAACATTGGGGGTGAAAGTGGTTAACATACTCACTTTATTCCAAAAGGTCAAACAGAAAAAAAAAATGAGAGTGTCTTTTGTCACTACTATAAGGAGGCATTCATGGGTGATCTTATGAAGATTTAATAGATATGAGAAAACTAAAGCCACGTTACCTGGGTTTTATAAAAAAGGAAATAGTGCAATAAAAACAATGAGTTCATAATCTTTCAAGAAAAAGTGGCTAAGAAATAGAAAGGCTCATGTATGTCTTTTGAGGCTAGATATGGTAAATTTTTCTTTCTATAAAATAGTACATCATTCTTAATAATCTTTAAATAGTGTTGAAAATATAAAATGTAACAGGATGAAAAACTGAATATGTAAGTAAGAATGGAAGAAATGAAAGTCTCTTGAGATCATTATATTTCTTTCTTTAACTCTTACATATGCTTTTTGAGATTTTAGTCTTCAGTCTTAACCTTCCCGAAAGATTTCATAGAGTCTGCAACTGATCCTAAAATCCACATCTCCAGCTCTAATCTGTCTACTTTAAATTTCAACCCTGGATATCTAATTGCCTGCTGGGCATTTCCATTTCAAATTCAACACATCTAAAAGCTAGTTTTTTATTCTTCTGAGAAATCAACGTTGCCTCCTGTCTACTGTTTCTGTAATGTATAATCTGACATGTCTTCTCTGACTATTCCCAACAACTCATTTCTTCTACAGTATTCAAATACTGTGTCTACTTATAACTACACAATCTTTGTTTAATTGCTAAAATACACAGAATGTTTCTTATCTGTTTGGTGTACACGACCTTTCAATTTTCTTCCAAAAGTAATTATGCTGGATTCTAGAAATTGACACAAATATAAAGCTCACTTGAAACATTGCTATAAAGAATGTCTAATTTTGTGGATCTACTTTATGGATGTAAAAAAAAAAGGTAATAAATTAGCCACTGCTTTCTCCCTTAGGGAACCTAAAGGAAGTTTCATTTTCCTTTAGCTCTTTTGAATTGTTGAATAGAGTATATATAGATTACATTTGATACCCCCCCAAAAAAATCACTGGTAATGTAGCCATGTTAAGTCAGAGAATATCAGTGAATCATGCATGATGAGTTCCCTTAAGGATGGGTTTTCTGAATTAACTCATTTGATAAAGAATCCTAAAGCAATTAAATAAAAAATATATTGAGATTATGAAGTTAGCTGAGATTACAGCTACAAATGCCTCAAAACTATTTTCATTTAATTAAGGAAAGAATGTTAATTATGTCAGTAATGAAGTAAAAGATGTCACCTAGTCTCCAATCCATTCTAATGAACTCTTGGTCACCTAGTGGTAGCCTAAGATATTGGGCTTAAAATGCAATTGTTGGCTGTTGTCACAAGATTATTATAGGAATGAAGTGGTCAATATATTTTAGGTTAGGGGAAGGCACCTTTAAAACACAGAGATGAGTACATGAGCATATGCTAATCTAAAATTGCCTAGCTAGGAGAAAAGAATAAGTGATCAGAAATAATTAAAATTTGAACAGAACCTCCATGGTGACCTTCAATCATCTTTACTATAAAGCAGCTTCAATAGTGCTATATTTTGGATAGAGGTGTCCCCCAAAAGCTCATAAATGAGGCAATGCAGGAAGGTTCAGAGGAGAAATGAGTGGGTTGTGAGAGTCTTAACCCAATCAGTGAATTGATCCCTCATAGGATTAACTGAGTGGTAACTAGAGGCAGGTGCAGTGTGGCTGGAGGAAGTGGATAATTGAGGGGCAAGGCTATGAAGTATATATTTTGTATCTGGAGCTGGAATCTCTCTGCTTCAGTATCACAGTGATGTGAGCTGCTTCCTTCTGCCACACTCTTCCACCATGATGTTCTACTTTACCTGGAGCCCTGAGGAATGGAACTGGCCTTCTCTGGACTAAGGCCTTGGAAACCCTGAGTCCTCAAGTAACCTTTACCTTTCCTACCGTTGTGCTCCTCAGATCCTTTAGTCACAGCAGTGAAAAGTCTGACTATGTTATACCCAATCAGCGAGAAACAACAAACTCATAGATTCATTCATTAAAGGTTTATTTTTCAGCCGAGCGGGACTGCAAAGCCAATTAGAGCCAATTCAAAGTTGCAGCCCCTATTCAGTTCAAAGATGGCAGCCTAGATGGACACCACAGTCAGTCTGTCCAGAACCAGAGATTGAAGTTGTGGAAATTCCATCTTCCAGCCAGTTTCTGGACATCATCCTACAGCTGCCCCCGCAGGAATTTCACTCATGTGTGTACGCAGGGCCACCAGGCAGCGGCGATTGCCACAAGCAGCGTGACTTCAGCAGCAAGTGGCAGCGGAGCTCAGCTGCAGGCGGCTCAGATCCCCAGCCCAGGGCTTGCCCTGGGCGGGGCCTGCTTCTACACGGGGTACCTGGCTCCAGTGCCCACCCAACCACGCAGGACCCCTAACAATTGCTCCCCTGAACACACGGCTCCCACACGGGAACTCTGGCTACTGTTCTTTGTGGATCTCCATCTACCAGGGCAGAACCAGGGGAGGCTGGACAAGATCTGGGGACAAGCTTTTACTCCAACATAGCACACCATGAAACTGCATCTCCACTGCATCCAAGACTACCAGCAGTCCAGCCCTTCACCCTGTTGCTGAAGCAGAAGGCTCCTTTGTGAGACCTCCCATAAGACATTTCTCACTGGAGTGGGGAAATTCCAGTAAGCAACAGGCAACTCCATCTGCTGGAGGTGTAGGAAGCAATCCTTTTTATTCACATTGAGACTTTTTATTTTTTAATTTTTTAAAATTTTTTTATTCTTATTTTTTATTTTATGCTTTATCTTTTTCTCCTAATATTCCTTTTGTTTAATCTTTTTGTTCTGTTTCTCTGCTCTTTTCTTCTTTTCTTTTTTCTTTCCTCTTTTCTTTCTTGCTCTTTTCCCACCCTCTAATCCCCAACATTTGTGAAACCAAGTATTTGTTATACAGTAGGAAGGATATGCTAGACTGGGATATTTGTCTCATAACTCTCACCTGCACATGTTTTATTTTTCTTAACTACCACCTCTCCTC